>JAHWFO010095546.1:426569-438613 GCA_023313115.1 Rhysida immarginata | reverse complement strand
GTGGTGGCCATTAATGCCAATTTTAAGCTTCCGTGTGCTTATTTTCTAATTGATGGTTTAAATGGGCAAGAGAGAGCAAACATTGTTAAGGAGTGCATAATCAAATTGGATGAAATTGGCATAAAAATTATTTCAATCACTTTTGATGGAACAGCATGTAATTTTGCTATGGCCAATTATTTGGGAGCTAAATTGCAGTTTAAAGAAATGTGCCCCTATTTGCCTCCGATAATAATATGAAAATCTATGTGCTGTTAGATCCTAGCCATATGTTAAAGCTAATGAGGAATGCATTAGCTGATAAAAAAGTTTTACAAAATATTGAAGGCCAGGTAACAAACAATTTTTTTTACCAATCCATATTAGTATTATTTCAAATATCAATATGTAGCTTCCTTTATAAATACACAATAAAATTTACAATTTTCCAGACAATTCAATTTCCAGACATTGAAGATTTGCATTATTTGCAAGAAAAAGAAGGTCTCCATTTAGCAAATAAATTAAGCAACAAGCATATTAATTGGAAAAAGCAAAAAATGAAAGTTGTTCTGGCAGCACAAACATTAAGTCAGTTTGTTGCAGATGCAATAGAATTTGCAGCACATGAATTGCAATTAGAGGAATTTCAAAACTGTGAAGCCACTGTTGAATTTATTCGACTATGTGACAAGTATACTTTTAATGTTAACATAGTTATTTTGAATTAATATCACTTAACATTTTACATATGCATAATTAAGTATATTATAATTGCTAGGTTATTTGACATTTCAAATTCTTGCATCCACTGGGCAAGCAATACAAAGCTGCACTGCGAAAAGAAAATGAAAATTCATGGAGGCCAATCTTAGATCAAGCAGAAAATTATTTTAAACACCTGATTGATCCAATGACAGGAAAAGAAGTAGGCCTAGGAAATCGAAAAACTCCTGTTACCGGTTTCTTAAATATAATTGCAACCTTGAAAGGATTATTTACTTCATTGGTAGATTCAACGCAACCAGTAATGAAGTATGTTTTAATTCTTATAATGTGTATCGTTTTAAAATATGTGAAGTAATTCAAATAATTTCGTTTCATGCAACAGGTACATATTAACTGGAAAATTCAGCCAAGACCATTTGGAGCATTTTTTTAATTCCATTAGAGCAAGAGGTGGCTGGAATAATAATCCAACAGCGAAACAATTTATGGCTGCTTACAAAAGAATGCTGATCCATCATGAAATCCTAGCTTCAACATCAGGAAACTGTCTCACACAAAACTCGATACCAATATTATTTGCTTCCTCTTCATCAGTACATCATGATCAATATGATATCAGCTTGTTAAAAAGATACAGCTTGGATATTGGAAAAAATGATGATGATTCCACAGAACTTCCTACCATAGAATTTGAAACATTATCAAAATACTGTGATTCTGTTGTTGAATACATTGCAGGGTTTGTTGTTAAATCCTTGATGAAGATTGTTGTCTGTCCTGAATGCAAAGATGCTTTAATGGATGAGTCACTAAAATGCCAATCCTTACTCATCATGCCTTTTATGTGCTTCCAATGATGTCATTCAGCTCTGCAAGATCTGAAAAAATAATTAGAATTAATATAAGATCTGTTAGAATGGAAAATATTCAAATATCTGAAAATGTTTACAATAATCTTTTCACAAAAATTTTAACAGCTTTAGCAGAAACCAACATCAGCCTATTTAATAATCTATCTAATCATATGTTTGAAATGAGCCCTTTTGATAATCATGTTTTAAAATTAATTAGACTTGTAATTAACAAATATATTTCTATTCGTTTAAATTACGAAGGGAAACGGTTGAATAATCAGATCAGAAGGGAAAATTTAAGAACAACTTTATCACGCTTAATTCTCTTTAAAAATCAATAAATCGTTTTTAACCTTTTAAACCAGTATATATTATGAAAATTCTTTTAAATCATTTTTAACCAAGATCAGGCCAAGATGTAATCAAGAGTTAAAAAAAGTTTTTCAAAATAATAATAATCGAGATTCTAAGCTCCGTTAAATAAAAATGCTTTAGATTAGGTCTAAGTAGAATGCAATCTCGCATCGCTCGTAAGCAATTTCATGGCTAACTTGTGAGACTATAAACATGTATTTTCTGATGATATATTAAGCTAATTGTTCCGATTTCCACTACTACTGTTTATTATAATTAATCACCAGAGTTTTCAGCAACTTACCTATGTTATAAAGTTTATTAGAGGACTTCTAGTCGGGAAGAAATTTCCATAGACTTCCATTATAAATTCATGGCCGATTCAGATTTTTTCCCCCTAACAATGGATGCTCGAACACTTCCGGTGGCGCCCATGTGCATTGGCTTCTTAACATAGCACTGCCAGTCTCTACTGTTCATTTGTCTCTGAAGTTAACCAATTGTTTGTTAATTACCTTTAATGTGGGTTAATTAATTAATTTTTTATTTACCTTTGATTATCCTTGATTTGGGTGTCTCCAATGGGATGGGGGTTCCATTCCTGGGTGTGGTCATTCACCCGTCTGATAACATCTTGATTAATCACGTGATTGAGGCCATGTTCTGAAAATAATATTAATTTTATAATACTTGGTTATGCAGTGAAGCATCCCTGTCCTGAAGAGTGTCTTGTAGTGAAGCACTGATGCCAGTGTAACAGTTAAGGGTCCTGATGCACACTCACCAAAAACCCACTTAAGTGATTTTGTGTCACAAGTGAGTACACCTTGACTCCCTTATACACCCACCAAAACGTGTCGGAGTTCACATATTGGTTCCTCAAGTTGATTACGTAATTACTAATTAACTATTGTTTCTTGGGCAACCAAATTTTTTCCATGCCCTTTTACACTTTCTTCTAAATTAAACTACTTCTGTTTCAAGGTGTATTGTTTGTTTTTTAATTTTCTGATAATGAGTGCATTGTTTCAATTGACTACTACTAACTGTGACCCAAAGCTTTAGGGGTGGGGCAATCGTCATTACAATCTTTTATAAATACAGTTTCTCACTAAAAATGTTTAATCTTCTTCTACTCGCTGTGATTTTTTTTTTGTTCTGGTTGTTCAGTTTGGTGTTTGTTTTAAATTTTTTTGTCACTCTGGTTGTTTTCCCTTTTAAGGGCAAGTGCAGTTTGTGCAATGTTCCCACCATTCTATACGAGATTTAAGTTAAATTTTGGGTGAAAATATTCACTTCGTTTTTTATTTATTTTTATTTATTTATTTATCGGCTAAGCACTCTGTGGCAGTAAGTACATCAATGTAAGCATGGCAAATACAGGTATTGGACATTGAAACTGAAACACCTTCGCAAATAGCACTGGATACCCCCAGGGCTGAATAGAACCTTCTGCTAGGTAATTAATCGTATGCATATCAATGAATCACGTGTCAGAGTTCTTGGTAGTCACTCCAGTAGAAAAGTTCGATAGTAAGCTTCAAATTGTCTGTGCAGAGCGCTATAATGGGAGACATATCCGACTTCAAAAGAGGGCAGATTGTGGGGGGGCGTCTAGCAGGTGCATCTGTGTCCAAAACTGCCACACTTTGTGATGTCTCACGTGCTACAGTATCCAGGGTGGTGTGTGCATATGAACAGGAAGGACGAACCACGTGCAGGAGGAGCAACTGCAGGGGAAAACGGAAGTTGTCGGAAAGAGACGTCAGGACATTAACCAAGATTGTTGCACGAAAGCGGAAAACCACCGCAGCAGAAATCACCGCAGAAATGAATACACACCTCCAGGAACCTGTGTGCACGAAGACAATCCATCGTTACCTGCATAAATCCAACATCCATGGCAGGGTTGCTATACCGAAGCCTTTCATCAGTAGTACAAATGCCTCCAAGCGGGTTCAGTGGTGCCGGACGCATAAAACCTGGACGTTGGATGACCTCAAACGCGTCATATTCTCGGATGAGTCCAGCTACACTGTCTTCCAAACAACAGGGAGGGTATTCGTCTGGAGGAGCCCCTCTGATGCCTACAACCCAGACTGCTTGGCACCCACAGTCAAACACGGAGGTGGATCAGTAATGGTCTGAGGTGCAAACTGTGCAGGACCTCTACCGATCCTTCCCAAGACGTGTTGCTGCTGTGCTGGCTGCCCACGGTGCCCCAACACCTTATTAAATAAAGATTTTGGATTTCTACCAGGTGTTTCAGTTTCAATGTCCAATACCTGTACATCAAAGGACATTTGAGCAATTAAGGAAAACAGAACAAATTTAAAATAATACATGATAAATGAGAATGTATAATGCTTAAAAAAGGAAAAAGAAAATAAAACCCAGCCAAATATTAACTAAATTCAGCATCCTAGAGGAATTACTCTGTCATAAGTAAACACAAAACTAAAATCATACAATACTGAATAATATAAATTGGTGAATAGTCTTAAACAGTCTCATTACCATTGAAGTCACACAATGGACTTGCTCAGAAAATTAATGCATATTCCCTTGAATTGATATAAAATAGTCGGTTATTATGGATCTATACAATGGACTAGTGATAATCCCATGAAGAGAAATGGTTATTAATTTTTCACTGTTACTTGACTGTGCACCCTACACGGGTCAGTGGGTTGAGGATCATGATTTCATTCAATGCTTGAGTGGTGGTCTGTGCTCGTTTCTCTGTGGTTCTAGTGCCCCCGTTTTTTGTCCAAATTCCATTTTAACCCATTGTTCACACAGTGTTAAGTTCAAGCCTCATTTTCCTTTTTCTTTTACCGTGTGTGTTTTTTTTTTTTTACTGTTTTTGATGTCATTGAATGTTGCTTGCGACTTTTGTTTCCAGTCTGACCTGCATGCGACAAAAATATTCCTGTTTTTTGTCAGAAATGCAAGTTTTGATCAGCTATTTTTCCTGCGCATGCAACTTTTTCCAGTCAACATTTTCGGTTCTGTGTCATTTCCAGCTTAAAGTTAAGTGATGGACGCAAGTTTTTTTCACTGTGTGATTAAGAGATTGCAAGAATTTTTCACGGTTTTTTTCGGGTATGCAAGTTTTGCTTCAGGTTTTTTTTTACCTCACATGCAATATTTTAAACTGAAATTTATAGGTTTTCAATGAAAATAGATGATTAAAAGAGAAAGTGAATCTTTATTTTCACATCACAAATTTACCTCACCGTGTCGGATACATTGTTTGCATACACAGATGTGTCAAACTTATTATAAATTATTTTCACAAGTTCATCGTTATTACAATTTGTAACAAGTATTTGTATAAATTTTAATAATCACAGGGCTGTGTTACAGATTTCTTTCAAGTTCACTTTACTTAGCTTGATTGGATAAGTGTTTACCGAAAACATTGTTTAAGGTCTGTTGCTAACGTATTCAGGCACAACAGCGCTGATTAATATTTTTATTCAACCATTTGAAGTTGAATTCGGGTGACTGTGATCTATCAGAGTTTTTCATTCTTTTACATCTGATCTGCTGATTCTTTTAAACCAAATTTAATGTGCTTCAAAGTTGTTAATATACACCTAAACTTCACATGCCCAATGAATACAGGGGTCGTTTTAAGGTTTTCATTTTCCCATATTGTGCGGTTTTATATCTGCCAAATGTATATCAACAACTTACTAAGCCCATCTTGTTGATCGACAGCACTGGTTTTTGCTAATGTCAGTATACAGTGAATAGAGGCTGATTTGCGTGCTTTATTCCTGTTCGGTTTTTCAGGTGATTGTCTTCGTGATGCCCGATGAGAGATTGGCCCGACTGCTAATGGTTATCACATAAGCTCCCATTAATGAAGTTGAACTAACCTTTTTCAGGGCATTTGTGACTGAATTTGTCTGATTATACTCTTGCAGTAAAAGTTTTATTTTTCATCCACCAGTTTTTCAGGCACTTTAATATGACTTTTAAATGCTGCTCCGTGATGGTATGACACCCGAGGTGTCTATTGTCATGCCACTCAAACACAGACTCGCATGGCTGCTAACGTATCAGTGGATTGATGTCAGGGTATTTTCACATTTGTTCTCGTTGATACAGTCAAATAAGGGTTTTCACAGTAATTGTTACTGGATTGTCTATATTCATACATTCATTATTTTTACATTTTAACATTAATTTTATATGTTTTTCTGGGGTACTAAAATGACAGTGTTCTCAATTTTCACGCCCTTGCACACGCAATTGTTGAGGTTGTTAGCAAGGTAGTGAACAGTGTCAAGCTTTTTATTCGGGTTCAACATTGTTAATTGTACAAATACTTTGAAAGTTAACTGCTTTCAAAGCGATTGCGAGTGGTTTTGTACTAACATTTTCTATAAATTTCAATCCAACTTTACTTATTACTTTTGAAACGAAGCTTACGATTTTTACCTTATTTGTTGTTATTGTTATTTCAACAGAATACGAGAAAGTGTATGCAGTGGATTCCTATTAACATTTTTGTATGTAACTGCTATGTAACATTTTTGTTGAGGTCTACCCATAATGTATGAACAGTGTAACCAACCTCTATTAGTAAGTAACGTTTGCGCTAACCCAACTAAAATCTCCTTGTGTCTTCCAATTAGAGGTACATGAATTCGTTTGCGCATTAGTTTTACTGTTTTTCCACCTCATTCAAATGTTTCTTTTCGGTAATGGTGTATGCAGGGGTTACCACGTTTGGTCAAGTTTAACATTTGCCACGTTGGATGTCATCAAGTCGGGTGTTCTTACGATAAACGTGCGGACTTAACCAATCTTGAAAAATCTTTGCAATTTCCATTCAGAGTACACGAAATACGTTACCTCATTAGTTTCACTAGCATTTCACTTCGTTAAAGTGTTCTCTTTCTGCAAATTTGCGAGTGCAAAGGTTATCACGTAAGCCAAATATAACAACCGCCGTGGTGACTAACACCTAAGTCAGCAACTGATAAGATTCGCCCTGGGTACGTGAAATACGTTTGCTCTGAGTGGCAGACAGTTTTCACATAAGCTCTCATTGACACAGTCAAATAAGCCATTTCACCCTCGTACTTTCTTTTTTCAGGCTTTTTCACACTTTTTGGTTGGCTTTAAAAGTTGTTTGAGACTTTTGTTTCCAGGCCGATCTGCGTGCGACAAGAAATTTTCCTGTCATTTTTCAGTAATGCAAGTTTTGATCAGCAATTTTTCCTGCGCATGTAACCTTTTCCCGTCAACATTTTCGATTCTATGTCATTTTCCAGCTTAAAGTTAAGTTATGGCTGCAAGATTTTTTCACTGTGTGATTAAGAGATTGCAAGAAATTTTCAGAGTTTTTTCGGGAATGTAAGTTTTGTTTCACGATTTTTACCTCATGTGCGACTTTTTAAACTGAAATTTTTTGGGTTTCAATGAAAATACAAGGATAAAGGCAAAAGTCAATAATCGTTTTTTTTTTACATCGTTTTGATTTGGTGTTCACTATGGTTTTATGTTATGGTTTTTCTTTCATGCATCTGATTTTTTGTAATATTTTTACAGCCTCAGTGTCATCACTTTGCACTTTGCTTATCTTGCTATACAGTGTCTATCCGAATTTGTAATCATTTGGATGTGTTTAGCGAATTGTTAAAATTAACTTCCTCGTTCCTTCTGACAGTTCACATATACAATCCAATTCTCAGCCTCTTGGCAGTGGACTAGGAAAATTTCAACAAAGTCGAATTCTGTGATTTGTTTGGATCTCAGTTATGCAGAGGCAAAAGCAAAGTAAAGAATTCTCACTGTGCTCAAAGTGACAGCTCGTATCCCGAAAGAATACCTGATGTCTAGGGTTAGATGACCCACGGACGTGTAAAGAAGGACTTACTGGGATTCAGCTTGAGGTGAAACACACAAGGGTCGTGCTATGATTACAGGTCAGAGGTACGAAAACAAATGTTATTTGCTGTTAAGATGGTCATTAGCGTTTGAGTTTTTTTTAAAAAAAATGTTGATTGATAACAGGTTGTTTATAAAATTAAAGATTAAACATTACAAAAGATGATTAGGTCATTGGTATATTCTACAAACAAGAACTATAAAGTGTGAAAATAACCAAATGCTTTATCGAAATGAGACTTATTAAGTAGCCTGTTTTCGGTTAACTCAATCCAATACGTATTTATCCCAGGGCTTACCACTCCTTGGGTTTCATGAGCACCAACAGTCGTTGTCTCCTTTAGGATGACTACTTTACCCTGAGGTTTCTACAATTTTACTCCTTTATAACAAAAAATTTGCAGTGCATTTTGCACTAATTCTTTCATGAAAGCTCGTTCCACCTAGGATAAAATTAATCTATGCATAAACACTTTTCAAATATATAAACATGCGCCGCGGAGACCATCACATAACTTGGCAGGTGATTGGATAAACGTCCACGCTAAAAATTCTTTGTGATTTTCAGACTGGTGGGTGAAATATGATTGTTCGCTGTTCATTCGACCTGCCCCATTAGTTTCACTGGTTTTTGCCTCATTAAAGTGTTTCCTTTTCGACAAATACGTACACGATGGTTACCACTTTCCACAAGTATAACTTCGACCGTATTGGATGTCATCATTGCAGCATCTGTTACGATAAACGTTCGCGCTAAACCAAGGTAAAAAACTTTGCGTTTTCCAGTCAGGGTTCATCAAATACGTTTTCCTTTCAGTTTCTCTGTTTTTTTTCATCTCATTAAAGTCTTTCATTTTGACAAATTTGGGAGTGCAGGGGTATCAACGTTGTTCAAGTACAACATTCGACTCAGTGACCGTCACCTAATTCAGTGTCTGTTACGATAAACGTTAGCGCTAAAAAGTTCTTTGTATTTTCAGGCTGGGTGCGTGAAATACGTTTGTTTGAGGTTCATACAATCTTCTCCGTTTCTTTCACTGGTTTTTCACCTCTTTAAAGCGTTTCCTTTTCGTCAAATGCGTACGCAATGGTTACCGCGTAACTCAAGTATGATATTGCCCACGTTGGATGTCATCAATGCGGCAGCTGTTACGATAAATGCACGCACTAAACCACGCTAAACCGAGGTAAAAAAAAACTTCCCGATTACCAATCTGGGAACGTGAAATACGTTTGTTCGCGGTTCATACAACCTGTCCTAGTGGTATGTTCTAGTCAACTGCTTTGTCAAAAACTCTTTATGTTGACACAAGTTAACGGAATTATTATAAAACTTATACTGATCAACCATTCCATCACTAAAGTTTTAAATATATTTGACACTTTCATTCACCAATTCAACTGTAGACACTCAGTCAAATTCATTAGTGGTGTGTGAACTACAATTAACTCAGTGTTAATATTGATTTCGATGAACCGAATATGTACTGATTCTACATGTGTGCATATTCTTGATTTTTCATCCAAGAATGTCATTCATTATGTAACAGTGTTCTAAAAATTAAAGTTTTGGTTGGTTGGTTGAATTTCGAAAAGATTGAAAACACTATACAGGGTGTTTTTGAATTGAGTACAGATTTTTTGGGAGATGATAGAAGAGGTCCTTAGAAGTATTTTTTGTCATATGAACATGGGGTCCCCGCAGCTCCGTTTACTTACAATACTGCATTGAACAATCAAATGACACCGGGTCAGAGTGTGCGTTGATAGGCCTAGATTATTTTATTTTTAACAATTAACACAAGCAATCTACTGTAATAACTTTTAAAGTAATTGTTTGCAAAGAAATTTCAAGGTGCACGTGCTTGTTGGTTGAAAAGACTTAGGACAAACTTCGTCAAGGAGATTCCATGGTATGCAACCTCTTTGTAAAATACGATTAGTCCATATGTAAATGAACTAATCGCATTCTGGGAAAGCAGTAGGTAAAGATTTGTTTTAAAAAGTTCACTTGATGTACTTTTTACATGTGTAAAGTTAAGCAAACAGTATGAATCGTTTTACATGGAATGATTATGCAGATCAGTTGCTTGGCCACCGAGATCGCCAGATCTCACACCAATGGATTTTTTTTTATGGGGAAGCATAGAAATCAATGGTGTACTCCGAACCCGTAGATACCGAAGAAGAATTGGCGGCTCGTGTTGTCGCGGCAGCAGGTGATATCAGCGACCGTGCAAATCAACTGTTTCCACGCGTACATCAATCCATCATAAGGCGTTGCGAATTGTGCTATGAAGCAAATGGCGGTCATTTCGAACAATTACTGTAAAAGTCATACAGTAGATTGCTTGCGTTAATTGTTAAAAATAAAATAATTTAGGCCTACCAAGGCACACTGCGTCCCGGTGTCATTTGATTGTTCAATGCAGTATTGTAAGTAAACGGAGCTGCGGGGACCCCGTGTTCATATGACAAAAAATACCTCTAAGGACCTCTTCTATCATCTCCCAAAAAATCTGTACTCAATTCAAAAACACCCTGTATACATTTCCCTAATAACCAAACATGCGACATGTATTTTTGGTATATGTTTACTTTAGTATACCAAAGCTCATACTAATTCAGGATTCGTTAAAACTTGCGGAGAATAAACATAAAACTTAGCGAAATGTTCACGACACAGCAGCAGATACATCAATGTAATTTCTTATGCAAATTCCGAGTTATCCGTCGCTAAAATTTAGAAGCCCACACTGTAAGCTGAAATCTTAAGCTTACGCAAAAATCCGAGAGAGAGCGCCACTTTTACGAGAGCAGAAAAGAGCACACGATGACGCGCGCAATTTGCGTTGATTGGAAAACGAGAAACGAAATTTCAAGTTGGCAGAAAGGCAGCATTAAAAGAGAATGAACAACTCCAATTTTTTTTTTTTTAATTTCGACACCATTAATTTGGGTTTTTTTGTTTCCATAATAATCACCAATTATTAATAATAAATTTATTATATTTATTTGGAACGCATAAAAAATAATTAAATTTAATTTTAAAATTTAAAAAAATTTTAAATTAATAATTCAATTCATTTATTGTGTTCACACAGCTAATTCAAGCCACCACGGAACTACAGTATCGAGCAAATAGAGAGTTACAAGATAAAAAAAAAAAGAAATAATCAATAAATAAAAATAATATTACGGAGTAAATGTAAATAAATAATAATAATAATAATAATAATAATAATAATAATAATAATAATAATTTGTTATTATCGTAAATTTAATTATAATTTACTGTTTGCATTCCATGGGAATATATGAGTATCTTTTACAACATTCAATAAATTACTTTAGACAGTAGAATTGAAAATAAAATTAATTAATCTAATTATTTATAAAAACGACTCTAAAATAAACTAAATAACCTAATAACGTATAAAAACTAAGAATGTCATTGTTTTTTCAATTTGTTGTTAAAATGGATACAATTAGAGATGCAACTATTGTGATTTTGGTTAAAATCATGGAGATTTCGCAAAAAGTGTGCACGAAACTGGAAATCCACACATTTGGGTGACTTTTGGTGAAAATCATGGGGGAAACCCCAGTGGGGAATTCTTCTCCGTGCTGTGTATCTTCATGGCATGCAACTCAGATTGTTGGGATTATGATCAGTCAGAGATTCACTTGTAGCTGACCTCATCCATGCCACAACGAATTTTCAAGGTTATTAAGGTAGCTGACCAACGCGAGAATAACCGTAAACTGGTTTCCCATGGTAATATTGGTTCCGTGCACTAAGAGAATTAACACAAGTTTGCTAATAGACCAGTCTGTAAAAATTTGGATGAGAAAATTCTCTTTTAACTTTTTCTTTCCCAAGTTTTTTTAATGATATGTTCTTACCGATGATTAAGAACACTTCTAAAACTACAAAATGAAAATTTACTAAAATTATATTTCAATAACTCCGGTAATGTTAACTTGTATCTTCAAAGTACGAATATCAACAGTATGCTGACGTCAAAAGTGACAAGAGTGGTATTGTAGATGAAAAGCATTAGCAATGTTTTTAAAGTCAACAATACATGATAAAAGAATCAAAAGTAAACAATTAAAATTTAGTCTAACAGTTGGCATGGATGAGACATAAAGACTTAACTTAAAAGCTGTATATACAGGGTGTAAATTTTAAGTTGACAAAGCAGAATAACTCGAAAA
>JAHWFO010095546.1:411725-426169 GCA_023313115.1 Rhysida immarginata | reverse complement strand
TTTTCGAGTTATTCTGCTTTGTCAACTTAAAATTTACACCCTGTATACAATTATTTATAACAACTTTAAATGATTCAAACATCAGGGCATTTAAAAAGTTCTTGCGTATTTTCAGTAATACAGTTGTAGTCAGATAACTTATAAAGCCATTACATTAATGTGTCGTGAACATTTCGTTAAGTTTTATGTTTATTTTCCGCAAGTTTTAACGAATCCTGAATTAGCTTTGGTATACTAAAGTAAATATATACCGTATTTCTTTCTATTTTGGTCTGCGTTGAGTTGAAATGAGTAATGCTGCGCTGCAGTCTCGTGGGTACTGTTTTTCGTTAATAGTTTTTAAACGTCTGACGAATTTTCCAATACACGCAAACTTTCAGACGCTAGTTTTTTGGTTCACAAGAGCGGGAATTTCGTTTCACGAAAACCTGTTGGGTTCGTTTTTTGAAGGCATGAAATCATCTGAAAGGGGTAAAATGGTCAACTGATTTTAGCGCTCTATGAATTTTCAAGCTTAATTTCATTTTAAAATGTCAAGTTTTGTTTGAGTGCAAAAAATAAAATGGACAGTTTTGAATTCACCAATTTTTATGTGCGCAGCTTTTTGGTTTCACGAAATCTCCTCAAAGTCAAAAAATATTCAGTTGATTTACCCTATCTGACGATTTCGTAGGGTGATTTTATTTTTCAATCTTAGGTGTGTTGTTAAAATTTACTTTTTATATGTTCAATAGTTTTACTGAACGCTTTTTGGACGATTTTTAATGTTTGAATTCTAAATTTCCGTCTTTGCATTTCATCTTAAAGATTTTTCGTATTTATCGAGCTAATGTTCTCGTCTCGAGCTTATGGTTCTCCATACACCAACCTTCGCATTCTGAGAAGACAATATGATGTCGGTCGTTCTCAAGGAAATTAAAAAACATAAACATTTCAACTTATATAAAGACTGACTTTATTCTTCATTAAAAAAAAACAAAAAAAACAGGCGTGGTTAAAATCATTTTTAGATCCATTTCAAAAATTATTCTTATTTTGTTAAATTACACTGGCGTCAATCCTGTGAAGGTTACTCAGTACGGTGATTAGTGATTGCAGAACCAATACAGACCCCTGATTCTTCGAGCAAACTCCCTGTGCTAACCGATTCTTTGTCTCTTGACAGCAGGCTTGGGAAATTTCAACAAAGTCGAAAACCCTGTTTTGTTTGGATCTATAGTATGCAGAGGGAAACCAAAGTAAAGTGTTCTCTATGTGCACAAAGTGACAGCTCGTACTCCTAAAGAATTCCAGATGTCTAAGATTTGATTAACCTCTGACGTGTAAACAAGGACTTACCGGACTTCAGCTTGAAGTGCAACACACAAGAGTACAGGCAACACCTTGATGAGAGCATGCGAGATGTGTTAGCTTGTCATTGAAACTGCGTGACGATTGCATACCTCCTCTGCAGTCGTGCTATGATTGCAAGGCAGAGCTCACGTGAATATTTCACGAACGAAATCAAATGTTATTTTACTGTAGATGAACCCATTAAACATTTGAGTTTTTTTCAAAAATAGTGATAGAAGACAGGTCGTTTATAAAATCAAAGATTAAACATTACAAAAGTTGATTTGGGCATTGGTATATTCTACATACAAGAACTATAAAGTGTGAAAATAACAAAGGTTTACCGAAGTGCAACTTATTAAACCGAATGTTTTCGGTTAACTCAATCCAATGTGCATTAGCCCAGGGGTTACCACTCCTTGGATTTCATGAGTACCAACGCATTGGTGTCTCCTTTAGGATGACTACTTTACACTGCTATTTCTACAATTTTACTCGTTTATAACAAAAATATTTGCAGTGCATTTTGCTCTAATTCTTTCATGAAAGTTGGTTCCACTTAAGTTAAAAATTGACCTATGCATAAACGGTTTTCTCCACAACCGTTCTTTTCGAGGACTTGTTCAACTGTTTACATCTCTGAGGTGCCTCAATTATGAATTTTGGTACACATTTATTTAAAAAAAAACCATCACTCCAACTACCCGTAAAGACGTCAACCATCAGCCTGTGTGAAATCTCCGGTCGCACCATCCATCCCGTGGCCTCCAACGCCGATTAACCGTCACCCAGATGACGTGCCCAAAACCCGACCAACGACGATCTTGTCTGAACACCAGGCGGATCGGCGACTATAGGTTTTTCAACCATCGAATTGTCTTCTATCACTACTTTTGAAAAAAACTCAAACGTTAATGGGTTCATCTACAGTAAAATAACATTTGATATCGTTCATGAAATATTCACGTGAGCTCTGCCTTGCAATCATAGCACGACTGCAGAGGAGGTATGTAATCGTCATGCAGTTTCAATGACAGGCTAACACATCTCGCATGCTCTCATCAAGGTGTTGCCTGTACTCTTGTGTGTTGCACTTCAGGCTGAAGTCCTGTAAGTCCTTGTTTACACGTCAGAGGTTAATCAAATCTTTGACATCTGGAATTCTTTAGGAGTACGAGCTGTCACTTTGTGCACATAGAGAACACTTTGCTTTGGTTTGCCTCTGCATAACATAGTTCCAAACCAAACAGGGTTATTGACTTTGTTGAAATTTTCCAAGCCTGCTGTCAAGAGACAAAGAATCGGTTAGCACAGGGGGTTTGCTCGAAGAATCAGGGGTCTGTATTGGTTTTGCAATCACTAATCACCGTACTGAGTGACCTTCACAGGATTGACACCAGTGTAATTTAACAAAATAAGAAGAATTTTTGAAATGGATTTAAAATGATTTTTAACCACGCCTGTTTTTTTTTAATGAAGAATAAAGTCAGTCTTTATATAAGTTGAAATGTTTATGTTTTTTAATTTCCTTGAGAACGACCAACATCATATTGTCTTCTCAGAATGCGAAGGTTGGTGTATGGAGAACCATAAGCTCGAGAAGAGAACATCAGCTCGATAAATACGAAATATCTTTAAGATGAAATGCAAAGACGGGAATTTAGAATTCAAACATTAAAATCGTCCAAAAAGCGTTCAGTAAAACTGTTGAACATATAAAAAGTAAATTTTAACAAGACACCTAAGATTGAAATATAAAATCACCCTGTGAAATCGTCAGATAGGGAATATCAACGGAATATTTTTTGACTTTGAGGAGATTCCGCGAAACCAAAAAGCTGCGCACATAAGAATTGGTGAATTCAAAAACTGTCCATTTTATTTTTTGCACTCAAACAAAACGTGACATTTTAAATGAAATTAAGCTTGAAAATCCATAGAGCGCTAAAATCAGTTGAACTTTTTTCCCATTTCAGATGATTTCATGCCTTCGAAAAACGAACTCAACAGGTTTTCGTGAAACGAAATTCCCGCTCTTGTGATTTTTTGTGAACAAAAAACTAGCGTCTGAAAGTTTGCGTGTATTGGAAAATTCCTCGGACGTATAAAAGCTATTAACGAAAAACAGTACCCACGAGACTACAGCGCAGCCTTACTCATTTCAACTCAACAACATTCCTTAACGCAGACCAAAATAGAAAAAAATACATGTCGCATGTTTGGTTATTAGGGAAATGTATATAGTGTTTTCAATCTTTTTGAAATTCAACCAACCAACCAAAACTTTAATTTTTAGAACACTGTTACATAATGAATGACATTCTTGGATGAAAAATTAAGAATATGCACACATGTAGAATCAGTACATATTCGGTTCATCGAAATCAATATTAACACTGAGTTAATTGTAGTTCACACACCACTAATGAATTTGACTGCGTGTCTAAAGTTGAATTGGTGAATGAAAGTGTCAAATATATTTAAAACTTTAGTGATGGAATGGTCGATCAATATAAGTTTTATAATAATTCCGTTAACTTGTGTCAACATAAGGAGTTTTTGACAAAGCAGTTGACTGGAACATACCACTAGGACAGGTTGTATGAACCGCGAACAAATGTATTTCACGTTCCCAGATTGGTAATCGCGAAGTTTTTTTTTACCTCGGTTTAGCGTGGTTTAGTGCGTACGTTTATCGTAACAGCTGCCGCATTGATGACATCCAACGTGGGCAATATCATACTTGAGTTACGCGGTAACCATTGCGTGCGCATTTGACGAAAAGGAAACGCTTTAAAAGAGGTGAAAAACCAGTGAAAGAAACGGCGAAGATTGTATGAACCTCAAACAAACGTATTTCACGCACCCAGTCTCTGAAAATTACAAAGAACTTTTTAGCGCTAACGTTTATCGTAACAGACACTGAATTAGGTGACGGTCACTGCGTCGAATGTTGTACTTGAACAACGTTGTTACCCTGCACTCCCAAATTTGTCAAAATGAAAGATGTTAATGAGATGAAAAAAACCCAGAGAAACTGAAAGGAAAACGTATTTGATGACCCCTGACTGGAAAACGCAAAGTTTTTTACCTTGGTTTAGCGCGAACGTTTTTCGTAACAGATGCTGCATTGATGACATCCAATACGGTCGAAGTTATACTTGTGGAACGTGGTAACCATCGTGTACGTATTTGTCGAAAAGGAAACACTTTAATGAGGCAAAAATCAGTGAAACTAATGGGGCAAGTCGAATGAACAGTGAAAAATCGTATTTCACCCACCAAGTCTGAAAATCACAAAGGATTTTTAGCGTGGACTTTTATCCAATCACCTGCCAAGTTAGGTGATGGTCTCCGCAGCGTATGTTTATATATTTGAAAAGTGTTTATGCATAGATCAATTTTATCCTAGGTGGAATTAGTGCAAAATGTATGCAAATTTTTTGTTATAAACGAGTAAAATTGTAGAAACCTCAGGATAAAGTAATCACCTTAAAGGAGACAACGACCGTTGGTACTCATGAAACCCAAGGAGTGGTAAGCCCTGGGGTAAATACGTATTGGATTGAGTTAACCGAAAACAGGCTATTTAATAAGTCTCATTTCGGTAAAGCATTCGGTTATTTTCATACTTTATAGTTCTTGTTTGTAGAATATACCAATGACCTAATCAACTTTTGTAACGTTTAATTTTTAATTTTATAAACAACCTGTCATCAATTACCATTTTTTTGAAAAAAAGTCAAACGCTAATGACCATCTCAACAGCAAATAACACTTGTTTTCGTACGTGAAATATTCACGTGACCTCTGACCTGTAATCATAGCACGACCCTTGTGTGTTTCAGTTCAAGCCGAATCCTAGTAAGTCCTTGTTTACACGTCCGTGGGTCATCTAACTCTAGACATCAGGTATTCTTTAGGGATACGAGCTGTCACTTTGAGCATAGTGAGAATTCTTTACTTTGCTTTTGCCTCTGCATAACTGAGGTCCAAACAAATCAGGGAATTCGACTTTGTTTAAATTTTCTTAGTCCACTGCCAACAGGCTGCGAATTGGATTGTACAGAACTGTCAGAAGGAACGAGGAAATTAATTTTAACAATTCGCTAAAACCATCCAAATGATTACAAATTCGGATAGACACTCTACAGCAAGATAAGCAAAGTGCAAAGTGATGACACTGAGGCTGTAAAAATATTACCAAAAATCAGATGAATGAAAGAAAAACCATAACAGAAAACTATAGTGAACACCAAATCAAAACGATGTAAAAAAACGTTTATTGACTTTTGCCTTTATCCTTGTATTTTCATTGAAACCCAAAAAATTTCAGTTTAAAATGTCGCACGTGAGGTAAAAATCGTGAAACAAAATTTACATTCCCGAAAAAACTCTGAAAAATTCTTGCAATCTCTTAATCACAAAGTAAAAAAATCTTGCAGCCATGACTTATCTTTAAGTTGGAAAATGACCTAGAATCGAAAATGTTGACGGGAAGAAGTTGCATGCGCAGGAAAAATTGCTGATCAAAACTTGCATTCCTGAAAAATGACAGGAAAATTTCTTGTCGCACGCAGATCAGCCTGGAAACAAAAGTCTCAAACGACTTTTAAAGAACAACGAAAAAGTGTGAAAAGGCCTGAAAAAAAAAGTACGAGGGTGAAATGGCTTATTTGACTGTGTCAATGAGAGCTTATGTGAAAACTGTCTGCCAATCAGAGCAAACGTATTTCACGTAAGCAGGGCGAATCTTATCAGTTGCTGACTTAGGTGTTGGTCACCACGGCGGTTGTTATATTTGGCTTACATGATAACGTTTGCACTCGCAAATTGGAAAAAGGGGATACTTTAACGAAGTGAAATACTAGTGAAACTAATTTCGTGTACTCTGAATGGAAATTGCAAAGATTTTTCAAGATTGGATAAGTCCGCACGTTTATTGTAACAACACCCGACTCGATGACATCCAACGTGGCTAATGTTAAACTTGACCAACGTGGTAACCCCTGCATACACCATTACCGAAAAGAAACATTTGAATGAGGTGGAAAAACAGTAAAACTAATGCGCAAACGAATTTCATGTACCTCTAATTGGAAGACACAAGGAGATTTTAGTTGGGTTAGCGCAAACGTTACTAGTAGAGTTTGGCTACACTGTTCATACCTTATGGGTAGACCTCACCCAAGTAGTGTGACAGCAGTTACATACAAAAATGTTAATAGGAATTCACTGCATACACTTTCTCGCATTCTGTTGAAATAACAATAACAACAAAGAAGATAAAAATCGTAAGCTTCCTGTCAAAAGTAAAAAGTAAAGTTGGATTGAAATTTATAGAAAATGTTAGTACAAAACCACTCGCAATCGCTTTGAAAGCAGTTAACTTTCAAAGTATTTGTACAATTAACAATGTTGATACCCGAATAAAAAGCTTGACACTGTTCACTACCTTGGTAACAACCTCAACAAATTGCGTGTGCAAGGGCGTGAAAATTGAGAACACTCTCATTTTAGTACCCCAGAAAAACATTTAAAATTAATGTTAAAATGTAAAAATAATGAATGTATGAATATAGACATTTCAGTAACAATTACCGTGAAAACCCTTATTTGACTGTATCAACGAGAACAAATGTGAAAATACCCCGACATCAATCCACTAATACCTTAGTAGCCACGCGAGTCTGTATTTGAGTGGCGTGACAATAGACACGTCGGGTGTCATACCATCAAGAAGCAGCATTTAATAGTCACATTAAAGTGTCTGAAAAACTGGTGGATGAAAAATAAAACTTGTACTGCAAAAGTATAACCAGACAAATTCAGTCACAAATTCCCTGAAAAAGGTTTGTTCATTAATGGGAGCTTATGTGATAACCATTAGCAGTCGGGCCAATCTCTCATCGGGCATCACGAAGACAATCACCTGAAAAACCGAACAGGAATAAAGCACGCAAATCAGCCTCTATTCACTGTTTACTGACATTAGCAAAAATCAGTGCTGTCGATAAACAAGATGGGCTTAGTAAGTTGTTGATATACATTTGGCAGAGATAAAACCGCACAATATGGGAAAATGAAAACCTTAAAACAACCCCTGTATTCATTGGGCTTGTGAAGTTTAGGTGTATATTAACAACTTTGAAGCACATTAAATTTGGTTTAAAAGAATCAGCAGATCAGATGTAAAAGAATGAAAAACTCTGATAGATCACAGTCACCCGAATTCAACTTCAAATGATTGAATGAAAATATTAATCAACGCTGTTGTGCATGAAGACGTTAGCAACGGACCTTAAACAATGTTTTCGGTAAACACTTATCCAATCAAGCTAAGTAAAGTGAACTTGAAAGAAATCGCTGTATTTGAGAAGGTAAATTCAAAAATTTTAAATGGACTAGAATGGCAAACCCAACAATTGAAACACGGAAACTGGCAATCACTCGCGTCTGTAACACTGTGATTATTAAAATTTATACAAATACTTGATACAAATTGTAATAAGATGAACTTGTGAAAATAAGTTATTATAAGAACGACACATCTGTGTATGCGAACAATGTATCCAACACGGTGAACTAAACTTGTGATGTGAAAATAAAGATTCACTTTTGCTTTTAATCATCTATTTTTATTGAAAACCGATAAATTTCAGTTTAAAATATTGCACGTGCGGTAAAAAACGTGAAACAAAAAATGCATACCCGAAAAAACTCGTGAAAAATTCTTGCAATCTCGTAATCACACAGCGAAAAAAACTTGCGTCTATCACTTAACTTTAAACTGGAAAATCCACGGAACCGAAAATGTTGACTGGAAAAAGTTGCATGCGCTGGAAAAATAGCTAATCAAAACTTGCATTTCTGACAGATAACAGGAAAATTTCTTGTCGCACGCAGGTCAGACTGGAAACAAATGTCGCAAGCAACATTTAATGACATCAAAAACAGTAAAAAGAAACACAGGTAAAAGAAAAAGGAAAAGAGGCTTGAACTTTTCATCAGCAGGGTGAACTAGCTGGCCGCCTGTGATTCGCAACGGAGTGTTACAGAACCCTTATTACGACAATAGCTGGGTAACAGGATACTGGCAACACTTCCTAGAAAGCAAGCCTGTGCACGGAATCGTCATACATTGTTACAACATCTTAAAAATCAGAATTTAGGGCTTATTAGAGAGGTTCAGCACCACGTAAACGTGAACGTGACGCAAACGCGTGTGACGTTTCTAGTCTGAAACGACGTAGCTTTTTCATTGTTTACTGTTGTAAACTTTTCAGATTGGAAACGTCACACGCGTTCGCATCACGTTCGCGTTTACGTGGTGCTGAACCTCTCTAATATTGCTGGATATACACTTAACAGTGACTTTTTATGATGTAACAATGTATGACGTTTCCGTGTATAAGTCTTCTTTCTAGGAGGTGTTAGTACCAGCCACCCTGCTGATGAAAAGTGTAGAAATAACAATGCAACTCAATAACAGTATTTGTTGTACGTGTTTTGGATACTATACGAAAGAAATTTATTGCAACAAACCACATATAACAATCAATGAATTCAATTATCTGGACAATACTTCTTTGTAGACCACTTTTTTAGTGAAAACTGTAGACTTTCTTCAAGTTGCCTTGTTCATCACTTGCAAATACCGGGTGGGCAAGAAATAACGTGAGGTGTTCAGAGCTCGCTAGCGGGAATTTTATTAGGCCAAATTCAGTACATTTTGGTGTATATACTTAGTGGAACATGCAGTTTTGATTTCTGCAAAAAAAAAAAAAAAAAATACTACAAAAAGTCGCCATAGGGGGCGCTTATTTCAAGAAAACAATGAATACCTAATTGTCAAATGAACAAATACCGTACAAACCAACTTTAGTAACAACAATAAACAATGTTTTATTTTTAATAAAAAATGTGTTTCAATATGACCACCCGTGTGCTGTTCCAATAGCTGCATGCAGTACACGACATTTTCTACGGCAGCTCGCAGCATATCTGCATTAATTAGTCTGATATGTAACGTTATTTGATCCTTTAAGGTTGAGAGGTCAGGAACATGTGCTTGATACACAAGGCTTTTCAAATATCCCCATAACCAAAAATCTCAAGGGTTGAGATCAGGCGACCTGGGTGGCCATACCATGGGAAATGCACGACTAATTATTCTGTTGTCTGAAAAACGTTCTCGCAAGATCTGCTGCACCTGACGTCCGATGTGCGGTGGCGCACCATCCTGATAAAAATGGTAGAATCCAGACAACCCTTTTCCTGCAATCGTGGTGTCACAAAATTCTCAAGCATATCGGCATACCTGGCAGAAATGACGGAATAAGTCACAGGTCCACGGGGACGGATTTCTTCAAAAAAGTACGGGCCGATGATGAAAGAAGCAGTAAAGCCGCACCATACTGTTAGTTTCGGTGAATGCATAGGAGTTGGCAGACACACTTGTGGATTTGATGCAGTCCAAATACGGCAGTTGTGGGTATTGATATCACCATTCAAATAAAAATGTGCCTCATCACTCCATAAAATTTGCCATGGCCATGCATCATCCACTTAAATACGTACTAAAAATCTCAACGAAAGTCAGTTCGGGGACGTTCATCTCCAGGAAGCAATTGTTGAACAGGTGTGAGTTTATTGGGAGAAAATGTCAATATCTTATGCAATATTTTCCTCACCGTCCAATATGGGATATCTGTTTGGCGTGCTATTGCGTGTGTACTGCTGGTACCCTGCACAGTAGTCATCTCCTGTTCCACAACAGCAGTTGCAACTTCTTCAACGTGTTGCTGCCTGATTCGTTTGCGTCCCCGGCCTGGCTGCACTCCTAGAGTTCCGGTAGATTCAAATCGTTCAATCATTTTCCGTAAGTTAGTTATGCTCATCGGTCCTCTTCGTAACGTTTTCAATCGCCGGAATTCACGAAGGACAGCACTTGTATTGTCGCTCTTCTGATAAAACAACTTGACTAATAACACCCGATCAGGCAGAGTAAGCGTCATCGTCAGGCCATTCGTTCGTGAATGATTGGAAATCCTCAGCCTTACCTTTTATTGTCATGATTGCTCAACACGGAACGCGCTTATGCAAATGTATTCATTGTTTTCTTGAAATTAGCGCCCCCTATGGCGACGTTTGATACAATTTTTTTTTTGCAGAAACCGAAACTGCATGTTCTACTAAGTATATACACCAAAGTGTACTGCATTTTGCCTAATAGAACTCCCGCTAGCGAGCTCTGAGCACCTCACGTTATTTCTTGCCCACCCGGTACTTTAACTCTGACTGTCTCGAACGATGTTGTTCTTGAAAATGCAACGTAAAGTTGGCCATGACTGAATACTGCAGATGGCAAGTAAATGCCAAATGAATCCAGTGTTTGTCCGTGGCTTTTGTTGATCGTCATTGCAAAAGTATCAATGGAAACTGTTTAGGTCTTAATATAAACGGAAGGTCAGGGTCATTTGGTGCAAGAATGACTCTTGCAATAAATACCCTGGTTCCTTTAAAAGATCCTGTCAGTATTTCACAGTCAATGACTTTTGACATCATTTGCTTCACAATCATTCTCGTGCTATTGCAAAGACTCTTGTGGAGTCAAGGTTCCTTAGTAGCATGACTACTGCACCAAATTTCAAGTTACGTGTATGAAAAGGTGTACCTCCGGGAGTTAAGCTATTTAAGAACTCTGTAGAATAGTTTTCTACCTCCTCGGCATTTGCAGTATTTTGATGAATCGAATCTATACTCGTGTAGCATTTGAAGTCAGACTGATTTCGTCTAAGGACATTTTCAATCAGTTGAAGAGACTCATGGTTTTTTGGAGTCGAGATTGCACGATTTGCGATGCTGTTATCTTCAGGTTGGATGAGTTGGGGAATGACAGCATCAACAATGCATCCATTTTCAACACATATTGGAGGAATTTCGAAGTATCCTTCTTCTAATCCAGCTCTTGACTTTGTCCATCTCCAAGTTTTAAAAGCCAATCGGAGAAGCCTCGATATTCTTTGGAACGTTCTTGTCATTCTCACGCATATTTTTGTTCAACTTCAGGATCTGAACATCTTTCCAACATTTACTATTCTTCATGCATGACGAAATTATTTCAGTTCTACTCCCATGTGGAACAACAGGGAGAATTTGTCTAAAGTCTCCACCGAAAAGAAACACGCCACCGCCAAATGGTGTATTGGAAGGGACTTGAGCGTCTTCAGTGAAAAGTTCCCTGTACAGTATGTTAACGGCATTTGCACACATGAAGTGGGGCCATGGGTGCTTCATCCCAAATGAAAATGAAAACTTATGCTTTCTTCAGTTCTTTTGCTGTATCACTTCCATGTCGAACACATTACAGATGGATGTTTCGTTAATTGGGACAGAGAACTTGAAGAGGCTATGAGAAGTTTTGCCTCCCTCAAGCAATGTCGCTGCTATGCCCGTAAATGCACATTGCAAAACTAAAGCATAATTGTTTTAGAGGAAGGTTTTACCACTTCCTGCAGGTCCGTCAATAAAGAAGAGACGTTTTGCTAAATTAGGATTTTTCAGTTGCTTCCCTAATTTTTTCGAAATCCCGTCTTTTTCGGGATTTTTCATCGAATAGAGCTTTTTTGGTGTCTGTGTCGAAATAGTTGTTTGCGTGGATGTGTTCGTTATAATTGCCATGTGGAACCTCGAGCTCAAAATGTGCCAATGACTTTCCATGTGTCAGCAACACAGATTCTGTTTCTTTGAATATCATATAGAGAGCTTTCTCTCCATCGGGAAAGCGTGTCACGTAGAGCATGGTAGGAATGCAGTGGGAGCGTTTGCAATAAAGAAACGTAACACAGTCAGATATATTATAACAAAACCTTTAATAAACACCATAGAACTGAAATAGTGCAATTAAGGGCACTGTCCCCTTCTAACACGAAGGAGACTTGAAATGTTTTTATAATAAGTTTGGAGTCACTATTTTCTTGAGGAAAAACAAGTAAAACCATAGGTAAGAAAATATTAATAACTGAATAAAGTAAATAAGTATTATCACTTGGATATACAGATATCTTCAGTGGTCCAATTGGATCCACGCACAATATGGCACTATGCCGGTTACTTTGCCTGGCACGTTACTGCCTAATGAACTGTCGCAAAGCGGTAAGTATCCCTCTAGGATAAGTTTCATCATACTACTTCAAGTTCCGTTGTAGTCGGCGGAGAAAACTTGGAAGTCGTTGTTCCCGGTTTTCTTTTTAAATGTTCTAACTCTGAACCGCACCAGAAGGCGGATACGCTATGCGTTAAAGGCTTTGCGAAGTCGGATTTATCTGCAAAGATAAATAAGAAGAAACCAATTCAAGTAAACATTGGAGCAGATAACGACGCAAAACTTTTTAATTGTACCATAGCTCAATAATATGAATTTACGCCTGCGAACTTGAGAGAGAAAGTTTGACATGGTGAGAGAATGAAATAAAGTGAGCCTACCTTCTTAAATGTAGCAAATTGCTCCCAAATCCTCCTTCGCAAAGGCTTGAATTCCCCAGGGCATGATTAGGTCCACCATGTCGCCTGGGCTTGCTTCATTGTAAATTTCGGTTAAATTGAACTATCTGCACAAATCGCGAGTCAAATCGCAAACGCAAGTCTCACTCTCGGCCCTGCGGGCCTCGCTAGTCAGTGTTTTCCGTACCACTCTCGGCCCTGCGGGCCTCGCCGGTCACTGTTTTCCGTTACTCGAACGCCTTCGGCGTTCTGTCTACGACGTCCCCCTCCGGGGGCAAATAATTGATATATACCCCAACCTATTTGGTTACAGGGGGCAGTTGGTTTCCCCCCGGCCGGTTACAGGAATCGCGACAATTCAGTTTGCGGAATAAGTCATCTCGCGATTTGTGCAGATAGTTCAATTTAACCTAAATTTCTTGTGTCGAGAATGTCTATACTGACCAGCTGGGCACTCGTTGCACATATACCAGTCGCTGGAACCAGTTGTCTCGTGGCTGGGCCGAGGAAGGCGTACACACTGCTAATTCTATGCTGAATTCCCCTGTTAAGTTTTGCTCCTGGCTATCCTTGAAGCTGGGCGGCTCTGTGGGCGTCAGCAGTTGGCTAGGTGAAAAGTTCCTCCACTCGGAATGCGAACAATGTTCGGTGGGAGTCTTGTACACTTTCCTTCTCGTGTACAGCCGTGTCGTTGTAGTTACTTCTACGGAGTTCGTGAAGCAACAGCTCTGTAGGTTACTGCGGCTCCGCTCTGCAAAAGTCAAATTAGGGTTAGCTACCGTTAGCAATGGCGCCGCGAACTCTTCAGTCCCGTTTTCCGTCACTGGCACAGTTGGCGATAAACCGTCGCTATTCCTATTAATAGCACTGTTTGTTAGGAGTAGCTGTTCTCTCTTTTCTTATGTCAGCTCAATTTTGTGCATTGAATTGGAGCTGGCAGGCGGGACATCTTTGCAAAATGGAATCTCGCTCACTTCTCCTCCGTCTTTCTCTCTCAAAGCCCGCGCCACACTTTTTGGCTTGCGCACGCGCCGCTTCCGCCGTTTTCGATTACGACGCTCCTTAGAGCGACCTTTGAAGAGCTCCAATATGTTGCCTTTGAGCTATTTGCTGATATCAGATGGCGCCACCACCTCACGCTCGCTTTCTATTTCAATTTCTCGCCCTTCATGCTTAAGTGAGGACGCCTGAGGCACGAAATTGCGTCTCCTATAGTCTTCCATTAGATTGTCTTTATGTCTGTCGAACAATTCGGCTGTATCAGATGGTTGACACATGATGCAAATAAATGCTAATAATTGCTTAAGCTGTATTGGCATTTCATGTGTTGGAGCCTCATTTAGGCAAGTATCCCATTCCGAGTCATCATCAGTTAGGCCTTTTGAAATGCAGGCTTCCTAGAAGGTTGAATATGGAACAGGGCTTCCTTTAATAGTTCTTAAATCATCAAAAGAGGTGGCTCCTCGAGCACGTAGAAGGAGAATTCGGAGGAACCATTTCTCCCTTTCTGCGGGACTTACGATAAACATCCTACCAATTGTAGTTTTGAAACAATGCTGATATTATTATTATTATTATTATTATTATTATTATTATTATTATTATTA
>JAHWFO010095546.1:374955-411715 GCA_023313115.1 Rhysida immarginata | reverse complement strand
TATTATTATTATTATTATTATTATTATTATTATTATTATTATTATTATTATTATAAACTTAGCACTCCGCTGGAGTAAATTTTTAAAGGTAACAGGTTGACCAATACCACTAAAAAATTTCTACCGAACAAGGAACCATAATATGAAAGATTACTGTGACTCTATCAGATATCTTTTAATTCTCTATTTAAAGTGGACACACGAGCGCTCACATGCACTTTTAGTGCAACTAAACACTGTGAAACGTATAGCATAAGGTAGCTCGTTCCACAGAGCTATCGCATTATGTGGAAAACGTTTTCTTTTAAAAGCTGAAGTCATATCGGGAATTACAAATAAAAATCTCCTAGTTAACCTTACGCTTACCTCCCAGTTAAGCCAATTCTTTACAAATGCTGCTGGATGTCTTTCATTCCAAACAGCATCAGCCACTTCAGAAATGAGGGCGACTTTACCAATAGTCACAATAGTCGGCAGTTTATTTTTAGAACAGATTTCAGTGACGGAATCTACTTTATTTAATTTAAACGCTGCACGAATTGTTTTGTTATATGCCGTCTTCAACCTTTTTTGGTTAGCGTTCGAGGTTGATGTCCAGAAAACTGCTGAATAGGCAATTCTGGGTACTACTACTGCCGATATGAATTGACATTTTTGCGTAATGGAAAGTAAATTTCGGACTCTTTTAATGACATTATTAGTACGATGCATTGAAACCACGAGCTGATCTATGAGATCAATAAAACAAAGCTGCGAATCCATAGGGACTCCGAGTATATTTTAATCACAGCCGGATCGGCTACACCTTTACCAACAATCATTATGTTGGTCTTTGTCTGATTAAGACATAAGCCCCTATTCAGGTACCATTTTGAAAGGTAGTCTAAGTTTTGCTTAAGACATTCCGTAATTTTATTTTGGTCATGTAATTGGTAAGAGGCGAACAGATAATTATCATCAACGTAACTCACGATGTCCAAGTTAAAACTATGTCGGAAAAACGAGGCAGTCGACGCAGCGTACAAAAGGGGGCCTAGTCCAGAGCCCTGACAGGGGCAAAGTTGAACAGCTAAAGACGCGGGGGCAAATTTCCAGATCACTACACTTTCGTGCCAGTGCATTTGACATTCATTTGAGTTGGTGCCTTGAGACGTTTACATTGGCATCAGATACCTGCTCCAGTGCAAGATTTCGTTAGGGATGCCTTGAGAATTTCGGGTCCATTGTTAAGCGGCTTCCTACATGAACACCTCCACTTTCATCCACACCAGTTTACAAGTAAAGCAGCAGCAGTAGTGCTTAGCCACAGACTTTCTGAGAAGAAGGCCACACGACCTGCTGAATGAAGTTCTTCTCCTGAGGGCCATCTGAAGTTGAGCGTGAGAGTGAAGGAGCAGAATGTTCGTTATTGGGCGCCAGCAATGTCGACAGGAGATCCCTTGCACAAGTCAGAGGACTCGTTCTCTTTAAACTCTGTCTACTCGGGCGACCGTAACGCCATGGCAATCCTTCCCCTGTACAGTCCACAGAAACCTCTCGAGATTGCGCCAATTTGATAGATTTGCTGCCAACTTGCCAATTCCTATGGGTGACTCCTCAACATTTTCCCTGAGAGCGTGCTTGCGCCTCTTTGAGTTGGTGCCTTGTGAGTGCGCGCGGACATACTCTGTCTACCTCTCTCTGCGTCTGTCTTTGTGTTTGTGTGCGCCTATGTTTCTGCACATTGACACTTCTAAGACCAAAACTCATAAAATTCAAATGGGTCACTGCAGTTACGTACGCCTGTCGACGTGGACTAATGCAAAGCAGTGCCCTTTCACGCTTGTATCTCTTTGTATCCGTGTCATTGTGATCATGACAAGGCGATGAGAGTGCTCTGAATTTGAACGTTGCACGTTGCACGCGTACTTGTACGTACACTGCTTTGTAATGAAATTGCCCCACCAACAAGGAGTTATCCAAATGAGCCGAAAGTAGGTATACAGCAACAGATACATCTCAACACAACTTTATTAAGTTATGGAGCCAAGACGTGCACTCGTTTGTACAGGGTATCCCAACGGAAAGCGGTATCAGTAGGTTGTGGCACCACCTCTAGCAGCGATGCATTGTTTCAGCTGCAGGTGTAGGTGATCATACAGTTGGCGAATGTCATCTTGAGCCCAGGCCTGGTGAACTTGCTGTGTCAAGTCATAGAGATTGCGGGGTGATCGTAAGCGACGTCCCACACGTGCTCAATTGGCGATAGGTCTAGGGACCTCGCGGGCCATGGCAGGCAGTTGACATCATGAAGAAATGCCATGCTCATGTTTGCCGTGTGCGGTCTGGCTTTATCCTGCTGAAAGACTGCGCCGGGTATGGTGTGCAGAAAGGGCAGTAATACGGGCTGCGGAATCTCTGTGAGGTACCGTGCTGCTGTCAGGGTGCCTTGGATGGTGACTAAAGGTGTTCTGGTATCGTAGCCGATGGCATCCCAGACCATCATCCCGGGTGTTGGTCCACGATGGTGATACCGGATGCATTCTTCATTGGCACGTTCAAGTGGTCTGCGCCACACCCGTCCGAGTCTGTCGTCGGTGTCCAAACTAAAGCAGTATTCGTCGCTGAAGACCACCGGGCGCCATTTCATTCGTCAGCCCACTCGCTCACGACATCAATGCAGTCGTATCGCGCCGTGCTCAGATGTCAAAGGAAGACACAACAATGGACCTGTCAGACATTGTCGCGGCGTATACCGCTTTCTCCGGCTTCTCTGGCTTCGGCTTCCTGGTCTTCTGGCATGTGTGCCTTCCTCTCGCCATTGCCTCCAACATCGGCATACCGCCCGTGCGTCCCGCGACACATGGACAGCAGTCCGTCTGGTTGATCATCCTGCCTCAGAGAGGCCAATAATCCGACCTCGTTCAAAGTCCGTTAATTGCGTGAACGGTTGTTGTTGTTGTCGTCGCGGCATTGAAACTGTTGTGCGGATTACAGTACTGTACATTCACGTGGCAGTTGCTTCCTCCTTACTGCATGGAACGTCTGGCACGAGTGTCAAGTGATGAGCCTATACAGGCACGCGGACACTCTGTATCAACCCAAATGGTCATGTCCCGTGAGCATGCATCTAATCGTTTCCTAGTTGGAGGTAGACGAAACCCACCCCCCTACTAAATATGGATAAGGTCGGATAACTCCTTGTTGGTGGGGCAATGTCATTGGAAAGCAGTGTATATTTGAGGGTGCCTGCTTCATCGTTTGAGTTTGTGTGTGTTTGTGTGCATGTGCTTGCGAGTGCGTTTCCCCCTTTCGTAACTGCTTGTGTGTGCATGTTTTCTTCAGTGTTAGGGTTTCTGTGTACTTGTTTGTCTTAGAAAAGCCAATTTGTTTTGCAATCAAACGAAAAGGCAAGGTTCCTTAGAGAGATGGTAGAATTTAACTTGCACGTATCCTCCATGTACTCATGCAATTGTTACCTGAACTCATGTGGGGATCAAGGAGACATTGGTTCACTCGATAGGAAAAGGAAAGAATTTTTTTACTTAGCACGTGATCATAATTACACAGAAATTAAAGAAAAAAACAAACAAAAGCTGTCTATAATGTTCATCGCTCCATTTTAACTTACTCATAGCACCATTCACGAGAGAGGAAAGAGTTTCATGGCACATAACTCAACATCAACTACTCCCCAGTGCAAGTGATGCAGTATTTGTTCATCATAAACATCCATCGATAGTCCCATTGACTAAGGCGAGAACTCGATGAATCTGCCCCTTTGACGTCCACTTTGATGGTGAATTTGTCGTCCAATGGAAACAGAGATCGAGGAAGAGCACGTGGAAGATCTCTAGAATAATTGACCCAGGAGCATTGTCTGACGAGATGCGTTAGCAACATTCTCCGAATTTCGTTCACCCCCCCTGACGCCTTCAAATCGTTCCAATCCCACACACTCCCACTGCGAAAGTAAAAGAGGAATTCGTGTAGCAATGGCGGAGGAGCATTCGATTTCCCTTTTTTCTCCTCCAAACCTTTCACGACACACGCGAGCAGCCAATCAAAGGACGAAACGTCACGAGGAATAAAAATGAGTTCTATTATCCTGAGAGGAAGAGAAGAAAGCAGTCGAGTGAAAGCAACATCAGAAGACCCACGTGCAATGCGTTTAATGTCGATGAAACTCAAAGTTAACACTCGCAATTGGAGAAGACTGGAAATGGCAGGACTCAACGACAACGACTCATCAACATTCAGTGCGAGTTCCTCCAATTTCTGTAGCCCTGGGTATTTGTCGTCAACCAAGAAATCGAAACACGCCATTCGACACCACAACCATTTGATCCCTTGGAGGCTCTGAATCAATTTAGAATTCTTCTCTTCACCACCCGAACAAAAAATAATGGCTTCTTCTGTTAAAGGTTTTGCATTTGCAGTTTCATTCAAAACACTCAAAAAACCACTCAAGTATAAAGATTTGAATCGAATATTGTCGTCTCTGTTGTAACGACTTAAATCGAAAACAGGTGAACAGGTAGAATCAACATTAACAACACAGAGATCGTCGACAGTTTTTGATTGGACGACCGAGTGAAAGAGTTCCTGTAAATCTAAAGTTATTTGTCGCTTCTCTCGCTTACTTTTAGCCCATTTCTCTATCCACACAAAGACGGCATCTTTGATTTTGTTGTTGGTCACGAGATCGAGCAAAAGACGTAGACAGAGGGGGTCATCCTTCTCTTTTAATCTGAACTTTATTCTGTGGATGATCTTCCCCTTCCATTGTCCTTTAGTCAATTCCTTGTGAAGGGCAACGAGCACAGAACTATTCAACCCTCCCTCTCCTTCATCTAATTCAAAGCCAGTCGTTTCTCTTTCGTTGCAGCCGACAACACCAACAAAATTCGGCCATCGTTCCATTTGAAAAGAATTTGTGAAACGAAGGGAAAGTGTTTTGCATTTCAACGAAATCTCTCCACTCAACACATCCCCCTCAGCAGAGAAATCAGCATCCAAACACAATCGAAGATGGTTGATGATGACATTTTTATGGATTAAGATCGAGTGAGAGGGAGCCCATTGCAGACAGTGAACGAGATTGGGTTGTTGGAGAGCCGAGTTCAAGAGGAGCGAGTGAATGGGTGACGAAGTGAAGTCTCGGCCGATGGAATCCCACTCACCACCGAAGGAATAGAAAGATGGAACGAAAGAAGGCAGCAGAGGCCTAAAGGAGTCCATAAAATTGTGAACGTCTTCGATTTCCATGAGCGTGTTTGTGAAGCACAGGTTCTCTAAATGGAACCAGCTTGAGTGGGGGAGGAGGGCCTCGAATAGAAGTGAGGCTCTGTCCTTGAGAAATCCCCCAATGAAGACGAAGAAAAGAGAGTCGCCAATCGGGAGTAGTCCATTTCGCGTGACCCTATCGATTTCCGTTTTGAATGCCTGCTCACCCGACTCTCGAAACACATTGTAGAAGTAGAAAGCGGCCGAAAATTCTACAAAACTTTTGTGGATAGTTTCGTAGTAATTCTCGGCACTGTGTTTTTCCAGTTTCTCCAATTTAATTAAAAAACCTAATTTGAAGACAGTGGCGTCATTTTCACAATACTTGAGCACTGCGCTTTCGTTGAATGTTAACGAGTTTCTGATTAAGTTCTCCACCGCAATTTTCCCGAAATTAATTAATATTCGAGTGACACGAGGCGTTTGAGTTGAGTGGAAAATATTAAAGCTCTCTTTAACGCCTAACAACTTTTCTCTCACCAAACTCCGCCTAACTAGGAAATTGAAAAAACTTTTGTAGAGGTTTGTCTTTGAACGCATCTCTTTCAATTGGTCTTCCTCTATCATTGTAGCCAAGAGGAGAAGAAATAAAGGGCACTTGCAAATCTCCTTCATCTCCCCCTGGCTCACCCTGTTCATTTTCTCTTTTAAATCCGTGGAACAGTCTCCCAAATATTTTGTCAAGAAATCTTGTATTTCGCTTTCGTCTATTCCTTTGATGACGACTCTCTTGTTGAACAGTTGTAATTTCCTCGTCTCTGTATCAATGGATCGCGAGGCATCCAGCATGCGACTTTCTTTGTCCGTCTCCACGTGGAACATGCCGCTTCGTGACGTCAGAAGGACGAACATGTTGGGAAATTTTTTCTTCGTAAGCAGAGGAAGGAATTTTCTTTTAGTCTCCTCACTCAACTCGTCGTATCCATCCAGTAAGAGTAGAATTTCGTTTTGGTGTTGATGGATGCAGTGCAATATGTCGACCCGTTTGAAGTCCTCCGACTGACAAACGATTGCAAAGACATCATCGATGGACTCGCCCTCTTCGACGTCCCTTAAGAAGATGAGGAAGATGAGCTTGAACCTTTTGAACAAGTATTTCCGTTGGAGACCCCAGTCGTTGAGGAGTTTCCAGCAGAAGGTGGTCTTTCCCATCCCAGGACCACCTTCCACGAGAATCCTACGAGGTTTCCCATCATCGACGGGAGCGAAGAGTTCTTCCAATGAAATAGTTTCGCCTTCCTTGTCCTCATAATCCCCCGTGATCTTATGCATTTCGAGGTTGACGTAGAGGTCCTCCAGCACGAGGATTTTGTTCATCCACGGAGCTTGCTGTGGCAGTTTCAGTTTGACGTAAGCTTCTCGGTGTCGTCTCCTTATCTCGCTGAAGATGCCTGAAAAATCAACAAAAAATAAACTCATCAGTTCACGTATGCGCAATGCAACGAAATCTATTAAATACGCGTAAAGGCTAATTGATTAATTAACTACTCATCAGTGACTCTAGTTGATGATGGAGCCGTTATACACAATTTCAATTATTATTATTTATTCAGTTTTATTTGAGTTTTTATTTCTTGCACGTATGCCTTCCGCGAATAGCTAAAATAATTGATGCTACACTGAAGTGCCGGAGAAAGTGGTGCACGAGTCATCCCACTTGACTGGTTCCCGATGGGACTATAGGCGTACCACGAGTTTTTTATATTCGCAGATGTTGGGTTTCTATGCTCCACAGCGCAATGCAGGACATCAACATACGGGGCAGCCCATTAAATGACACCGCACACCATGAGGGAATCACCATCAGCCTGTGTAGTTCCTGTTGAAACGCAGATTCCTGAGCTTTTCAGAACTGGCTGCCCTTGTTCAAGTGGCCAATGGGTGTTCGTTCGTGTAGCTCTGTTTCCTGCGTAAAGATGGTAAAGCCTGGCTGATAAACTCTGTAGCATCACTGTATAGTTTGTGGCCAATTGTTTCTAGGTACCCCGTGTTGTAGAATCGGAGAATTCAGACCTTGAGCATTTCTTCACAGCCTTAAGCATATCTGGGAAGACTTTCCACCAAATTTTCATACGTGGTCGCAGGAATGACTTTCCAGACGACCATGAGAACTACAGTGAATCCGGCTGCAGAGGACGGACGATTTGGCATGGTACGTCAAATGGTTTCGAATTTACCCCAGAGATACTGAAGAGGGTTTAGATCAGGGCTCAGTGAAATCCATTCCAGTTTTTGAATAATTATGTCCTCAAATCAAGGGTGCACACGTTTCCATATGCGGACAGAATAGTTGTATTATAGGAACAGAAATGGACCTTCTCCAAATTGCTGCCAGAGAGTTGAGATTGCAGCTTGTCCAGAATGTTAAGACCCATTGCAGAATTCATTATTCCACCCTTAGGAACTAATGGATCCCGGCGAAGTACGAATGTGACAGTTGGCACAATCCAGTCGTAAATGAAGCGTTCGCCAGGCATCCAAATGCAGATGCATCCATCAGATTGCCAGATCGTGAGGCAAGATGCAGTACGCCAAAGGAGGCGTTTCCACTGCTCCACAGTCCAATGGCGGTGAGCTCTCGTGTTTGTACTATTGTAACGTCACTTAGAATTGACAACAGTGGTGTTCTGCTTGTGAGCGACGACGCCCAACGCTTTTTGAAACACACGAGTGAACGCTGCTACGGTAGGGACATGCGCCATTCCTTCACAACTCCTCTTCAGGGTTCAGTGCCTGCGATCAGTAAGTTTCTTCGGTCAAACAGTCTGTCCTATTGCAGTTTCACTTCCTCGGCGTTTTCATTTTACACTCACAACGTCTGTTACAGTTGATTTCAGTATCTGTAGCAAGACGTCATTTCATGAACCGATTTGTGACAACGGTGGCCTCTGATGAATATACAATATTTGCAATCAGTGAGCTATGCCGACTTACTCAGTGTCTTTCTAACGCATGTCGAATGATATGAGCTCATGTACGACGGTTATTCAAGAATTTTTGCCTCCTGGCCCGTAATTTTTTTTATTTGTTAATCGATATTCAAAATTCTTTTTATATCTGAAACTTACCTTTGTCCTCTATGTAATGCACTATTCACTTTTCGACATTGCGTCAACGCGTGACCATTTGGATGAACTCATCGGAGAGAAATTCCGGGGTTGTTGTCGACACCAAAATTGAATGGCGGCTTTGACACATCTTCTGCCGCACGCGTTCGCCACACGCCAGCTGCGTTGCAGCGTCTACAGTTTAAAGATGAAAAACTGCAGTTCAAAAATGAAAGACTTTGCACCTTGCGACTTTCACCACTTCCCAAAGAAGAAAGAGCACCTTAAGAGACATGAGTTGCGTTTTGACGACCAGGTGAAAGATGCCATTCAATCCTCGTGTCGACAACAACAATGGAATTTTTCTCCGACCGACGGGTTCACTCAGTTAGTCACGCGTTGGCGCAATGCGTGGAAAGGAATGGGGAGTATGTCGAAAAATGAATAGTGAATTACATAGAGGACAAATGGAGGCATCAGATACAAAAGAATTTTGAAAAGCGGTTAACAAATAAAAAAATTACGGACCAAGAGGCAAAAATTCTTGAACAATCCTCGTACATGAGCTCATATCGTTCGATGAGGAACAGCCAGATCTACTTATTCGGAAGGGTGTCCAAGTACTTTTGACCCTGTTATATTTCTGTAGACCTCCGAGAAGCCAGGATGACACTTATCACGTTCATCCCGTGTGATTTTAGGGCCACAATTCCTTCATAAGTTTAATGTTGTGTCGGAATTCTTTTCGTCGTGCAACATCCTTCAATTGATGTTACGCGGAAATCTAAACTTGGCCTCTATCCACGAAATGCTATGACACAGCTCACGAAATGCTATGACACAGTTGTACTGTTTCACTCTTATTGCCGTATTCAAAGTTGCTTCATATGCGACCATCTGCCATTGTTACGTCGGATACACTTCTAGAAGCTTCCACACGCGTGTCTCTTGAGGGATGAAACAATAGACGTGCACAGGTGCCATGTAGGCTGCATGGACTGCTCTCTATCACTTTTTCTGGCACTTCAGTGTATTGTGAACTGTCTACTTCCTTCTTTTGAATCTTACCTTCTATCACTTGGGACTCGTGGCTCCCATCCCAGCGAGAAACTAAATAAGAAAAAATAAATGTCTTGTGATTAGTGGGATTGTTTGTTACATTGCAATTTTTCATCAAATGTTTTTACGGAATTAGTTTGCCATTTTACTGTAATACGGGCGGTTGTTAGGGATGGATCTATAGTAACAAGTTACAGAGGACCCGAAAAGGTGGAAAACCCCTTTCGCATCTAGTTGCGAAAAATAACCTTAACTGTTCCCTCGCTCGTCATGATGAATAGCTACGTGGTCATTTAGATTGGTTGTAAGAATTATCTCGCTGTCGTTTCCATCTTATTTTACTTGGCAATTGGTGAAAATGCACTCAAGCAGATGTTCTCCTAGATATATGATAGATTTGTTTGTTGTACTGCTCGTGAACAGTGAAATCAACACTTCCAGGGAATTATGGGACACATTCGAGAACTCATTTTCTGAAGATAGAGAGATAATCTTCGTCATCGAGTGTGTTCTATCCGATAGCCATGCAACGCCGTTTCCACTGCAGGAGGCTGGAACGCACAACACCAAGTTCAATTCGTAACCACTCCTGTTGACACGCTTTCCAAAGACCCTACGCTGTTCGCAGTCATCTATTTCCGATGGCCCATTTAGGTATCGCCGTTTCGTCCTCGTGACTAGGTCGGCAGGGGATCCCTCACACATGTATCCCAACCCAATGCGATCCATTTAAGTAGGCCAAAGCCACAACAATCCATAGGCGACTTGACGGGTATGGCGCTGAATGGAATGGAACGGATTCCGCTATCTTCTTACATGCGTTCCAGGAAAAGGAGAGTTGACCACTGTAACGTACAAACTGGGAATATCACGAGTCAATATGGGAAGTAGAACGTTAATCTGATAACACATGGTGTTGAATTTGGCCTTTGAAAGGTTGCATGAAGGTCTATATCGCTGTGTAACTTATTGAAAGAATAAAGGTCTGGAAATAGCGATATGGTAGCGGTTTATTAATTGTTTTACGCGTTTCGAGTAAACCACATCATCAGGAAGTATGATCACTACAAACATTGCCGTTTTAGCTGTATCCCGCCACGATCATGAAAGCATTTGAAAACGTTAAATGGTTTTTTCAATGAAAAATGAAGGGAAAAATTCTGCGACCTGGATTCGAACCAGGAACCTCCAGGTATCATATGCCCGACGCCTCTACTAACTGGGCAATCGCAGACACCCGGCCAGCCATGCTGTCACAAGGTGTCTTTAAAGACAACAAAGTTGTCAAGGTTGAAAGCCCAATGGGAGGCAGGCACCTGGCTCAGAGATTGAGAATTTGTCCGGTCCAACCATCAGAAAGTTTGACGAACTCACAGAATAATAATACTAATAATAATAATAAATATAGAGGGTGATTCTGCAAAAGTGTGTATATAACTGTAAGCAATGACAAAGGTGACCAGAATGAACATTTTCTTTTATTCCAATGTGGGTCCGAATTTGAACGCTAACTGCCGCCACACAAGAACAACAAGTTCTGCAATGCCTAGAATAATGAAGTTTGGAGGAATGATAGGGTACATAAAACATGAATCCGGACGACGTGAGGATTACGGCTAGTGAATGATCTCCGAGTGGCCTACTCCACGCGATAGCTCACGAGACATGAACGTTTGCGCCACATTTAAATATTCTAATTGTTACTATAGATCGCTAACAACCCTCTCTCTATATCTTAATATTATGCGCACATGAATATACGGTGCAAAAAAAAAAGTTCTCGGAACAGCCAGCCACCTATTATTTGCAGTTATTATTGTGACGGGATAATGATGGTCTCCTTAGTTTTTAGCATTCATGATGTCACACGGTGATGGCGTCACTTTCAATAATAACACGGCCGTACTATATCTATCCAGAGGCGGGTTCTTTATCTTAGCCGGATTTGTCAGCCGGCTGGTAGAGACACTAGGAAAATCAAGAAGAACGCTAGGCTGAAACAATGATATGACGTCATCACCTGGTGTCAATGTCAGCCGGCTAACAAAGCCGCTAAGATAAAGAACCCGCCTCAGGCCTGACAACTGAATTGATGGCATCATGCTAGAGGTCGGTGAATGCTAAGCGACCGTGGCATTCTGCTTGCTATTTTGAATAGGTTACTTGTAATATTTTTCTATAAAATTTTTAAATTTTTTATTTTTTATTGTCATTCTTAATTCCTTTAATATTGAAATATATTTCAATTGTGACAATATTCTTATGCTAATTTCTGCTTGTGTATCTTAGTTAATTATTAACAGAGTATGGATCAATTTTGACTATTTGAATGCATTGTTAAAACATCGCTCTCAAAACGAACATCTTTGCTCCGGGTTGCCATGGGGACTCTCTTTAACGTTGAATTTTCTCTTCATAAGGATTGTCTCTCCATTTGAAGCTGTTCTCTTTCATCCCATTTTGAGAAACGCTTCATTTAAATGAGTTGTATGTTCAGAAACAAATGTTGGATAGGGTTTTAATTTTATTGTGTCGCGATAATATATATAACGATTTCATTACTTTGCTTGTCTCGAAATATTTCTTCTTTAATTAAAAAGTGATCGTGAAAATGCTTGATACTAACTCCTCAATTTTTAATAGCCAGTTCTTTCTTGGAAATCCAAAAACTGCGAAGAACACAGCAACCATTCCTTATGATGTGAAAATACAGTAAGATAATATTTCATTTTGAAAGTTAGCCTCGATGTTAGATCTAACATAATGGTTATAAAAATACTATAATTGAAAATAAGTCTTATTTTAAAACATTTTTACTTGAGAAAGATTTCTAATTAGGTTCCTGATTACAAATAATTCAAGATAACAAATTATATTGAATCAAGTTAATCAAATATGAAACTATGAAATTAACTCCAGTAATATGAGAAAAAAAATTATCTCCTCCGTCAAAATGACAAGCACACGACCTCTGGCATGACGTCAATTATCCGGCCGTGATAACAACGAAAACAGTTTGTGATATCCGTATGAAGGGTGGTTTACATAGACGCACGAACGCATGCGTTGCTGCGAACTGCGTTGTCCGATTAGCCGTGTGTGTCTGTGCGATGAAACGCTGCGTCTGCAAAATGGAGGCTCCGGTTCACATGCACCACGTGCGTTCGCTCCGATTCTCATTGCGCAAGTGCTCATGGGTTGAAAAGTTCTCGAAGCAACATGGCGTCTTGTTTAGCGAAGCATCAGCGACGATGTTTCTTCGTGCCTTTTTTAATGACGTTTTTAGCCATCTAGAAAAAATATACCACTAGACTGTCCATATGTATTGATATAAAGCTCCTTGATGTGATTGAACTGACAATCACTAAAGAAATTCATATATATAGCAGTGTCGGTGCTTCCACTGGACCGACAGGGGAGGGGAGGGGGTGCTATTTCTGCAAAGAGCACAGCAAATAAAGTGGAGTCCTCGATGTCTGTTGTTTAATACATGATTCCCTTCTTTATTTTCATGGCTCCTTACCGAAATCAAGAATATATCAATCTGTTTCTTATAAAATAACCATTATTTTTGCAAATATATAAAATTAAAATGAATAAGAAAAATAAATTACAAAACAATAAATTACAGTTTTTCGTGAATTTCATACATTTCGAAATAGATTTAATACAATTTTAAATGAATAAAACATATGTTTTATTTCAGTGTAAATGGAGTTTAATTACCAAAATCAAGTAAGAAAAAACATTTTTATTGAAATCTTGTTTTAGTAAATTCACAGATAGTTTATTTTTTATTATTTTAATTAAATTACAGAAAACAAAATTGTAACATAAACAAATTGTAAACAAACAAAATGTAACATAAAGAGTAACAGTTAAACACTGTATAGTTATACTAAAATATACAATATAGTATTAATAAAAAAAAAATCATTCTTCCGTATTTCTGTACTGAGGGGGTATTTCACCGGTAATTCATTTAAAATGGTATTATATTCTTTTAAAAAAGTATTAAATCTATTAAAACTCGTGGTTCCTGGTACGAATCCGGGTCACAGAATTTTCCTACCATTTTTTCAAATATTAGTACTTGATGTTTGAATTTTATTAATAAAATTGTATTAAATCTACTTAGAAATGTATGAAATTCTTGTAAAGCTGTATGAAACCAATTTGTAAAAACTTTAAAAATTCGTCGAAAAAAAGGAAAATATTAAACAAAAATTAATTTAATTTTATATTTATTCAAACGCAATATACAAAATATAAGTTACAAACCAAAATTTCTTAAATACAGTAAAAAATTACACACAGCTTACTATGTACAAAAACATTTTCTGTAATTTTTGTTGTATATTAGGATTTTGGTTTATAATTTATTTGTGTGTGTTTTGGGATTGGAATTAAAATTAAAATCAAATTAATGAAATGCAATAATTTTTCCCCAACGATATTAAATTTAAAGAGATTTAAATTTTCCAAACAATTAAAAAAGTGGGAAAATAAGACAATCGATCCCTTATTTCCAAAACGATGGAACAACCAGAAACAAATAAGAAATTTATGATTAATAAGAAAGACATGCTTCATAAATGACAATAAAGTATTTGAAACAGAAGATAAAATTTAAAAAATAGATTATAATGAGAAAATTTTTATTATTTCTAATTCATTTTATAAGAAATAGATTAATACGAGGTTCTTATAGCCAGATACCATCGAAACATGTGAGCTATAATATGTTGAAGTACATTTGTTTGGAAAGGGGGCCTGAATCGCAGTAACGCAGCGTTAAAAAGTTTAAACCCCTCGAACTTCATGCGACGTGCGATTCGACGCAGTATCGCAGTATCGCATGCGTTCATGCGTGCATGTAAATCGGCCTGATGCACCATGGGATATGCGATTTGACGCAGAATCGCAGAAACGCATGCGTTCGTGCGTCTATGTAAACCACCCTTGACGATGGTTACTGCTCAGCGTGCGCGTGAATATCAAACAGATTGTTTCAGAAATCTCCTACATGTTACTGCTAAGGGGAAAAAATCTTTTGTGGGGGTCGTCTACGTGCTGATGATTCGCTAGGACGCTCACCTAACTCGACGACACATGAAAACTAAAGCGTGCTCCATGTTCGGACCATTTTAGAACATTTGTGGCTCGTCATGTTCCTGCTTTTATTAGACGAGTCTAAAAATGTTGTCTTAAACTTTTTTTCCAGCACATTACAAGAAAAAATATGAAAATTTTTTGTAACTTAAAATAGAAATACTTGAATGATATCATCGTGAATTACTTAATAAATAATGCAACGGCTTATACCATTATCAAAGAACTATAACTAATACACCCATACCTCGTTATACGTACGCTCGTTGTACGTACTTTTCGATTTACGTACTTTTCAAATTATGGCACGAATTCGTTTTACGTACCCAATATTTCGTCACACGAGATTAAATAAAGAGTAGAATGGAAATACACTGATCATCAGCGCCAGCACTATGACCTCGTCAAGTACGTCGTCATTATTTCCACTCTAATAAATTAATTTAGGCTGTATATTTTCGATTTTTGTTTCATGTGTATTATTATGTTTATGAAGAAATAAAAATAATAAACTAAAGACTATAAAAAATAAATACTAACTTTGCTGTATTATTTCATAAAAAAACCACTGAAACAGATTCAATTTACTTTGTGTATATTTTGTATCAAAATCATTGATGTGCATTGTCAAAGCGTTATCACGAAAATCATTGATGTGCATTGTCAAAGCGTTATCACGGAAATTTATTTTTAAAAAAGTACAGTAGTGACCTCTGATGAGAGCTACATAATAAAACGTCTCACGTTTTTCCATTGCCTCGACTTTTCTACTGACCCTGAAAAGTACGTATTCGTTATACGGATATTCGAGTTACGTACCAAGTTTTTGGAACCAATCAGTACGTATAACGAGGTATAGGTGTAGTGTAATGGCGATTTGTTAGATGGTCTTAAACTTTTTTTCCAGGATTGTATTTAGCCTGTTTTCCGGCGTAATGACCACCAAATCATTTCCACTGCTGCTAAACTACTTACTACACCTCAGTAGGGGGCAAAAGACACTCACTTTGATTGGCCAAGTCCTTCCTTTTAATATCTTGGAGAGCGGCAACGAGTGATTCCTTTATCCCCTTTTCAGCTGTCAGTCCACGCGCTTGAATCCACTTGGTGAGCATCCTGTGGACAACCTCGGGCTGATCGTACAAGTGTATGTTTTTATTCATGTGCAATTCATCCATTACGTTTCCAGGTAAACCGAGTCTTCGACCCAACGACCAAAACTCCTGCACGCTGAGCGAACGGCTGATTGTGAAGAAAATTTCATCGACCACTGGAAAGAACACAACAAATGTCTAGTAAGTAAGAGAAGTATCAGGAACAAAAGTTCTAATAAAAAGGATAAAGAAAATGGTTTCCTAGAATTATGCATCGGTTAGGCGTCCTAGAGTAACTTAACTAAAAATCTTCAATTCATGTAAGGTAGATGTACCAGTAATTGACAGTTTATAACATTACTGTGAAACGAAATTGTGTACGTAAATCAAATTGCATTTTGAAACTTTTCTAGTTATACCATGAAATTGTAAATAGAATGCAGAATGTGCCAATCTCAAAACAATTATTATACACTGCTTTGCAATGAAATTGCCCTACCAACAAGGAGTTATCCGACCTTATCCATATTTAGTGGGGGTGGGGGGGGGGTTCGTCTCCTCCGACAAGTAAACGATTAGATGCATGCTCACGGGACATGACGATTTGGGTTGATACAGGGTGTCCAGGTGCCTGTATAGGCTCATCAGTTGACACCTGTGCGATACGTTCCATGCAGTAAGAAGGAAGCAACTGCCTCGCGACGACGACTACGACAACCGTTCACGCAATTAACGGACTTTGAACGAGGTCGGATTATTGGCCTCTACGAGGCTGGATGGTCAACCGGACGGAATGCTATTCATGTGTCGCGGAACGCACGGACGGTAGGCCGATGTCGGAAGCAATGGCGAGAGGAAGGCACACGTGCCAGAAGACCAGGCTCTGGGGCCCGAAGAAGCACGTCAACTCGTACCGATAGGCGGATACTGCGAACAGAACTAGCGGACAGAATCATCATCCTGCGGCAACTAAGCGACAACATCACTATTTCTGGTACTGCTCCAGTGTCAATAGCGACAATAGCACGCTGGTTACATGCCGCGACAATGTCTGCTAGGCGTCCATTGTTGTGTCTTCCTTTGATACCTGAGCACCGCGCGATACGACTGCAATGGTGTCGTGAACGAGTGGGCTGGCAAATGGAATGGCACCCGGTTGTCTTCAGCGACGAATCCCGCTTTTGTTTGGACACCGACGACAGACGCGGACGGGTGTGGCGCAGACCATTGGAACTTGCCAATGAACAATGCATCAGGTGTCGCCATCGTAGACCAACACCCGGGATCATGGTCTGGGATGCCATCGGCTACGATACCAGAACACCTTTAGTCACCATCCAAGGCACCCTGACAGCAGTACAGTACGTCACAGAGATTCTGCAGCGCTTATTACTGCTCTTTCTGCACTCGATACCCGGCGCAATCTTTCAGCAGGATAACGCCAGACCGCACACGGCAAACATAAGCTTGGCATGTCTGCATGATGTCATCAGCCTGCCATGGCCCGCGAGGTCCCCAGATCTATCGCCAATCGAGCACGTACGGTACATGGTAGGACGTCGTTTACGATCACCCCGCGGTCTCCATCACCTGACGCAGCAGGTTCACCAGGTCTGGGCAGACGTTCCCCAGGATGACATTCGCCTCCTCTATGATCACGTACACCTGCGGCTGGAACAATGCATCTCCGGTAGAGGTGGTACCACAGCCTACTGATGCCGCTTTCCGTCGGGACACCCTGTACAAACGAGTGCACGTCTTGGCTCCATAACGTAATAAAGGTGTGTTCAGATGTATCTCTTGCTGTATACCTACTTTTGGCTTATTCGGATAACTCCTTGTGGGTGGGGCAATTTCATAACTTGTTCATCTAGATCATTTATGTTTTTTCCCTTTGAAATAATAAATTATATCAGTCCACTCCCATGTAGAGTGCAAGCACCATAGAATACTGTTTTCCAGGAAGTAGTACACTATCATCTGATCTTGGCCAGGCATTTTGCCCAACTTGATTTTTGACGATTGTTCTCCTACTTGCAAAATTCACCCTAAGCTACTTCTTATCATAGTAAACAGAATAGTACTTTTCTTCTTGGAAGATAACTTGTCCTGGTCTGTCTGCTGGACGTCTCTGTGACAAGATTCAGGATCAACAAAAAGAATCGGCGAATAGGGCCTAGAAAACTTATCTCAAAAAGGCTGGTCTAGAAATTGACAGTCAAGTTCCTATAATCGACACAACTACTGGAAATTAAGCAGTTACACTTAAAACCATCATGTTTCCTTTATTATTACCTAAACTCTATATCACCTTAGTATATGTTTAGTACAGAAATTATCAATAATTGATAGGTTATGTCAGACTACATATCTGGGTTGTAGTAGTTGACCGTGGATTTAAACCGTTAACAATTCTTATACTACTCGAAGTATTGACCACTGATCACACAAAAGGGCCCACGTAAAATTAATAACGAGTGTTGCATAACATGGTTGAAATAAATTCAAGTAATCAAATCCTCGCCTAGTGATTCGTTACAAGGTTTTTTCGACTCAGTAAAGCATTGAACAATCAACATACGTTTGCGGCCCTCATAGGGAGCAAAGTTCCTAGGTTTTTGCTGTTCTGGGAAGCCTAATACATTGTTATGGTGGCAACCCGCCCGAAATAATAAGCCTTTAAACCGTGAATTCTCAATTACTGGTACATTGTCAACTACTGGTACATCTACCTTATCAGGACAAAAAGTTTTAGTAAAGAGAGCAAAGAAAGTGATTTCCTAAAATTATGCGACCTATTTAACTTCCCTAAAATTCTTCAATTCATGCATTGTCAATTGAATTAATGAAACCTTAAATTTTTTTATTTCGCACAAAACACATGTGAGCAAGGAACAAATGTCATCACTTTTCGACATAGTCTCCCTGGCGTTCAATAAACGTGCGCCATTGTTTTAGTAGTGCTTCAATGCCTCCAGAAAAAAAAGTTCTTTGTCGACATGTGTTTTGTGCGAAATAAAACATTTTTAAGGTTACTTTTTAAATCGCCCTCGTAATTTCAAGGTTCTTAAAATATTACAAAGATTTGGCGAAAAAGAAGAGAAATATTCTTCGTGAAGAAACAGGAGACACAAGATCCACTTGACCACTTTACTTTCTGTCGTTAGCTGTTTCTTCACGCAGTAAATAACTCCAATTCCCACAAGTTTATATCTACATAGACGAAATATTTTGGATCCTGGAAAAGCGCTTACCTTGATTGCCAGTGGATGTGGATTTTTTTGTACAAAGATTCTCCATCGCTTTTGCAAGATGTTATGATCAGCAGAGTTCTAAAACAAATAAATTAATAAATAAATTTTAAAAAGTCCATGCATGTGAATAAAAAATGTATTTTTATGCAGGTATAAGTCAGTACACGAAAAATATTCCAGTTTGAAATGTGTTTTTCTTTCTCGTAGCGCTGGTCTGTTCAGGAAAATGTTGATGCAGTCCGTGGCAGCGGAAGTTCAACTTTTTAACGCTAGACGGGGATTATCAGGTATAAAATAATGGACTTCGCACGAGTGACGTAACAGTTAGGACGTAACAATGTGGAACCCTTGGCAACGCGCCATCTTGGTTCCACACATGTCGTTGCTAAGCATTAGATATGCTGATTCTGACACTAGTTTGCCTACATATGCGATCAGAATGTCTGCAATAGAACTATATTTTATTGCGACGTTTCTTATGACGACCCAAAATTAATTTCAAAAGCAGAAAATGATTTAAACTCTTCCTAGCAATGGCTGTGTGGAACCAAGATGGCGAATCACTAAGGAAGTGACGTCTCTTCGTACGAAGTCCATGTTGGAGTCAATGGTAGCCTCCCGTTATTGGACATTAGATTGACAAGAATAGGCCAGGAACTTGACTATAATATCCACAGGAAGTAAACTTCGTTCCTAACTACATCAAACATGACTCTAATCACTGCCATCATCACAAACTAGCAGCTTTCAGACATATGGTGCACAGGGCACGGTCTCTCCCCTTGAATCCAGAAAACAGCAAAAAGGAATTCCAAACACAGAAGAATTTGCTACATTGAACGGATTTCGTAAAAGCATCGTCAACAATATTGCCAAGAAAGTGAAACATAAATTAGCCTTATAAAATGTCACCACTCTGCACAAAAAAGAAAAACGTGACTCGAGGCTAGTCTTACCATGCAACCTGCAATTGAACAGGGGCATGATAAGAACTGCAAAAGAATTTGGCCTGGAAATCACTTATAGAAGCTCCAACACGATGAGGAAACAGTTGAAAAACCCCAAAGACCCCATCTGCCCAGAAAACAAGCCTGACGTGTATAAATTACCGCGTGCAGAATGCGATGCTGTCTACTATGGACAATCCCGTAGAGCAGTTAAGACCAGAATTAATGAGCATTTGGCAGGTGTCAAAATGGGAAATTTGCAGTATCAAGGTTCGCTGACCACATACTAGATCAGCGACATGATTTCAGACAAAGACTTTGACATCATACAGAACACTAGTGACCCACGTCTGCTGAACTTTATTGAGTCATATGCTATAAACAATAAACAGTGAAGACCCCTCAAGACTGCTGAACAATGACTCGGGCCCTTTGGATATCAGCCAATTGATCGACATTGGGAAACTCTTAAACCTCCAAAACTGACCAATGGACCGAATAATCCAACCAGGACCAATGACGCCTTATGATTAGTTGAAGACTGCCTACCAATAACTTATTTTGTATATGTATGTTTGTGTTTATGGTATTTGAAGCTTTGTAATTCTTTACTGCACCAGAACAGATTTTCTTTGTTTACGATGAAGAAGGCAGCATGGCTGCCGAAATGTGCATACGTCTTAATAAACATCTTATGTGGATTAGTGGTTTCGGAATGCAATATATAATTTTTATTTATTTATTAAGAACATAACTTATTTAAATAATTAACATCAGTTCTCTTTATTTTAATATACGATAATTACGCCATCCAACGAACGGAGCTAACCACATCAAATGACGTGATGCCCGAAGAAAGCTGCGCGAATCACTTAAAGCAGAGGATTGTTCGGTCTTCCTTTCTTATCGTCTTTGGTAGCACTTGTGAAAATCACTGGTAACAGTTCCGAGAGTAACAATGATTACTTGTGAAAAAATCACAGGTCCTGAAATCACGCTCATCACTACTTTGCCGGCTCGGGGGCGTTTCGATTCTCGCTCCTCGGCAGAACTAAAAAACAAAAAACGCATGGGAAGCGTACTAGTCAAAGTACATGCACATGGCCAAACACATGAAAGCCTTTTACCAGATTTCATCGTTCTGTATTCATTTATTTAGTCTTTGATTTGAGTCTCACTGTCCTCAAGCTCGGCTTCCATCCACAAAATCGGTTGGCCCTGAAGTCACCAGTTTTTCTGTGTCGTTCAAGCTTTCATTGGAGTCCATTTTTGTGTGCATTTTCTATACTTGTAGCTTTCTCTACGTTTAAAAATTAACAAAACTATCTTTATAATTAATTAAACTATAATCAAGACCATTAACGGTTTCATTTTTCAGTTTTAGGCCTTTTAGCCTAACTCTATGCTAGTCGAGCAGGCGGCAGACAATGTATCAGTCGCTGCTCCTCAACTTCTCGTTCCAAAAAAACATTTATCTTCCAGTTCCGGCTTTAAAACATTTCCTTTCCAACTCGCCCTTAACAATCGTCTATCTGCAGTCAATCATGGCGTAACCACCGAGAGAGAAGGCCTCTGCGATGAAAAGTAATACACTGTTACATCATCATAGTTAGGGCAAATGTATGCTTATTATTGGTAGAAATACGAATAACAATACCCTATTGATGATGATGTAACAATGTGTTACGTTTCATCGCAGAGGCCTTCTCTCTCGGTGGTTGAGATCATGGTAAGTCGTCGTAACTGGCAACAATGCGTAGCTTTCACTTTCCCTCCATGAATTTAATCATTTAAAACCATTTATTATTAGGACCGTTAGGTATTTATGTTTTCACAATGTGCGTCCGTCTGTCTGTCTGTTGGTGTTCGAACGTTTCCGAATTTTCGACTTCCGTTTTCGCCATTCGACAACATAGGCTAAGGTCAAAAACTCTCACCGGTGAGAAGAGTTAGCGTTTGGTCGGTCAGAAATCCCAGTGAGAAAACTGTGACGTCATTTTAACGCGTTAGTCTAACCGTCCTCACCGAGAAAAAGGCGGTTAGCCCAGTGAGAAATTACGTCTTCAAAACGAAAGACCGAGTTCGTTGGTGGAAAAAATCGGTGAACTACTTCCGGTTCAAAAGGTCACAAATAATATAGGGAACCACGTTTTTCATTATACAATTCCATGTATATATGACCTGTGCACAGCCAAATGCTGTTCTCTCTAAAGTCATAATAGTCATTTAGAAGAGCGCTGGTCAAGGGATCTCAATAGTATTAAAAATTGGTATGCGACTCATAAACTCAGGATGAATGAAAGGAAAACTAAACGGTTATTTCTAGGTACTGTACGTGGAACAGAGTCAATGCAGATTTTGGGAATTTTATTTGATTCAAAATTTAATTTCGGACCTCATATTGATCTAGTCGTAACAAAACTACATAGCTTATATTATTTAATGAGAGTTCTATCGAAAACGCTTGGTACTCATGAGGCCAAAACTATTTGTAAATCACTTTTGCAATCTGTTATTTGTTATGGTATAACAATTTGGGGAAATACATACAATTATCTCCTAAAGCGAATTAAAGTTGCCTAGAATTTATGTTTGCGGGGATTGTTCAGATTGAAATTTCAGCAATCCATTTTCGAATTTTGTTCTGTTAACCATGTAATGTATTTTGATACTCTGATTACTTTAAAAATAAAGCTAAGCAGAGAAACGGCTTGTGAATTAAGTGAAGACACGTGATGGTCTTCCTTGATGGTCAATATCAGTCAGAACTGGTTCAAGGGTATGTGGTTTAGTGGTACCATTATGGTCCACTGGAAACTTTCATTGCTAATATAGTATATGTATTATATCAAACGTCTTGGAATAATATGCCATGGTTGAATATTAACGTAAAATTAATGATAGTCGAAATAGGGTCAATGGTATGTGGTTTCATGGAACCATTATGGTTCAGTGGAAACTTTCAAAGCTCATGTATATCAAACAACTTGGAATGACATGTCATGAATGAATATAACGAAAAAGTAACGATAGACGAAATTGGTTTAAAGGTACATGGTTCAGGGTTAACAGTTTGGCCCAATGGAAACTTTCAATGCTAAGATATGGCATGTAATCTATCAAACAATTTGGAATGAGGTGTCATGAATGAATATAATGTAAAATTAATGATAATCGAAATTGCTTCCAAGGAACCTGGTTTAGTGGAACCATTATAGATTATTGGTACTTTCAATGCTAAAGTATTGCATGTAATATATCAAACGACCTGGAATGAGGTGTCATGAATGAATATAACGTAAAATTAATGATAATCGATATTGGTTCTATGATTCGCGTTTTAATGATACCACTATGAAACCACTGGAAACATTCAAGGCTAAGATATGGCATATAATTACTTACACCTTATATTATCAATAGTTAGTTTGTGTTGGGCAAATTTTAACAAAGCTTCAATGGTACATGCTTACTGTAGCGGTTTGCTTCGTGACTGAACACAAATAACACAACATCCACAACATCACCAATAGAATACGATAAATTGATTTATGCGTCGCCCAATCCCCTACTTAAGGAAATAGCTAAAGAAATACTCTAACATGGATTCGTCCCCCTAAGGTTGGCAGGGGTATTTTAATTACCAACAAGGGTGAATACAAAATTTAAAAAAATCAAACTTATTTAACGGTCTAAAACTGAATGGTCGAATAGTCTTTTGTTCTGAACATACTATCAGAATTAACAAGATTATTGTGCTCGCAAACTATAAATCGTCATAAATCAATACCATTAGGGGTCGTTACTCTCAGTCTTTTATTTATTGTCAATATTTAAGGATCACACTAAATGATAAGTAAACTGAGTGTTCAGTTGAGTGCCGTCGCAGTTCGTGCATAAAGATTAAATCTCGGTGCAATTGTAAACGTTGAATCTATTTCTTTCGTAATAAGCAGGTTTAATTATTAGTCCGATATCCAAAATTCCAAATTTTTTGAAGTTGAACAATTCTAGTTAACATCAAAGTCAATTCTAAAGAGCAGTCGGAACAACGCGGGGGACGGGGGGCTATATCATGCGCGTCAAACATTCATGCAGGTATGGACGAGGCGAGGGAAATACGTTAGTAGGTTGAGGTTCCGCGGTCATTCCAAACGGAACTTTCGAGATGATTGTTTCCATCTTCGGATAGGGTCGAAAACATCAATCCCCAGGTAAGTTATTTTCTTTTATTTTCTCTTTTAGATTAAGGTTTAGCCAAAACACAAGAATCATTAATGTCTGTCAATATTTTTATAGGTTATCCTTCACTGAAGAATACGGTAATAGGTAAGTCTCAATAAATTAACTTGAAGCGGTTCTCAACTCCAACAGCGGGGCTCACCAAGATTTTAGTTAAGTTTTCTTTACCCGGATTCCGCCAGCTTCAATGATGACCCCTACTACCAAGTCTTCCATCCGGGGTCCTCAAATTAGCGCAAAACGTCCAAAGGGAGTCTTCGTTCGTTTCAATAACAAATCAGCATAAAAACATTAATGAATATTCAAAATCCGTAGAGAGATAAAGAAGGTTTATCTACGTATATGTCAGGATTAAAATTGCATTCAGTACGTTTAATGATAAATCAAGAATCGGTAATTTGTAATGATATTTCACTGAACTGTCCAAATATCTTTAGGAAGACAGGAGTCGAAAAATGGTATTGTCCATCTTACGGGAGGTTCAATCAATTCACTACACCCAATTCGAGGAGTATAATAGTTTATGTTTATTCGTAAGATAAAGGAGGGTCCGATAATGGATCCTCATCGTGAAGCTTCTTCGTCCCCGCTCCTTTTAGTAACATGGCGTCTTTTTTCTGAATCTTTTCTCTATAATTTCTTTTTTTTTTTTTGTTGACACGCTACTTCTTTTTTTACTATGTCATATTTCATTGTTTTTATATTACCGACGGTCGACCTCTCATTGTAAGAACATTGATTGCACAAATCATTGTAACTTTTCGTAGTTTCTTTGTTAAGTCTCAATTCCTCAACAATAAGTATCGTTCATTTTAAACTTTATCTCACAACAAAACCATAATTTCAGACGTAAAAATGATTATTGTCTCTAGTTCAAAGTTAATGAATTAAACAACTTTTTTTTTAAAAACACTGTCTATTAGTAAGGGGCGGAGGGGGGCGCTACATTACGTAGAAAAGCGTTGGCAATATTTTATTAAGAAAGAATTGACCCTTAAGGTGCGTTCCCATAGCTCGCTTTTTGCGTGAAGCTTTAAGCGTATTGCGTGTGATTTTTCAAGCTCAAGCTATCGTAAACACCAAGCTGATATGGGCTAGCTGCGTGAAGCAAGAGGATTTTCAAGCTGCTTTTCGCTTCAAGCGTACATCTAGCTCAGTTTGATTTTAAAGCAACTTGCTGCTTGGAAATGACCGAGGCACATGCGCACTACACACCTTTTCCTGATGACTGCAATGGATGTACAGTTCATTCCAAAAGCGTTTTCACTTGCTTGGCAGGAGTTGAGCTAAGCGAAGTTGATCGGTTATAAAGTCTAGTAGTTTGAACGAACATCGTAGAAGATTAAAATGGACTTGGCCGTCCAGAGTGGAAATAGGGATGAGGTTTATGATTGGTGTGGGCGAATTACAGTACTTTTAACTGACAAGATTAATCGCTGCTTTTTATTTCAGTAAGATCGACTTTGCAGATGAAATATTTAACACACTTATTAAAAACAAAGCAATAAATATTTAACAATATCTCAAGAATGTTCGATGAGGGTTTATCCTACTTTAGACATCAGACAGATGTTTAAATTATTGATGAAAATAGGAACGAAATCTCCACAGGCTGAATTCGAACCGGGGACCTTCGAAGAGCTGAAGTTTCCTGGTTCGAATCCAAATGTGGAATTTTCTGTATTTTCATCTATAAATATTTAGTTTATTTTTTTTTTCAGTATTTCGAACATTGATATTTTTACTTATTACTTTTTAAATTCTGTAATATTTTGATACCGAAATTGTTCATGACGGCATAAATTTTATAAGAAAACGAAAGCCATTACGATATACCGTATAGTAAACAGCATATTGTATACTGCATAAATATATGCTTTCTTCATATATAAGATACTGCATTGCTATACATTATGTTTTCCCGTCATGGATGAGAATATAATTTTTTTGCCAATACTTTATTTTTTTAAGCATAAACCCAGAAGATACTGTATTTCATTTCGAAAGATTGGTAGCTATTCCCTATGAAATGCCATAATAGATTTATACTATATATATTATGGTATAATAATCCCACCACAACTTCGTTTATTTATCTCGGTCTATCTCCAGACTTGTCATGGGATTCTCACGTTGATACATTATTATCGAAACTTAACGAAAAACAAGGTATTATTTCCAGACTTCACTTTCTTCCCCCTAATATCCTACTTTTGCTTTACTTTTCGTGGATACACTCAACTTTGTGCTTCGTTGTAAAGCTCTGGAGTGCTATCTCAACGTTTAATCTTACTCGTATATCAGAATTACAAAAATGGTTTCTTCGCACTCTATTGCACCTACCAAGATCTTCCTCTATGTCCCATTATTTTCCTTTTTTGCGGATACTTATTATATATCAAATTTATTTTCTGTCCGTATGCTCATTTATTTACAAATCAATTAACTCTCTGTTATTGCTTGCAAACCCTATAAAGATTTGGCATAATCTGGACAGCCATAACCATAATACCCGTTTTGCTAAAGAGATACTGGTTCCAGTATCACAACTAAAATATTGCAACCGAAGTGTTTCCCACATTGCAGAAAATGTTGGGCTTTTCTGCCCCCGGCGATACGTTCGCTTGTTCCTCGAAGAGCTTTACGAATTTTTTGTTCTTATCTTATATCATTAAATACGAAGCTTGCTTACTAGTATCTTTTCAACTTGTTAGTATTCTGTCAATGTTTTTTCTGAATGTCCACTTTACTTCAAGCTCCGTCCTAGATTACACAATTTATTTGATATTTTTGTAATCGATTATTATGTATATGGCCCTATTGGAGCCCTTTTTTGGTCTCTCGTGTGCTTGCCATCATTGTCATCAAGTGTTAGCTTTAAATTAATATATTACCGTTTTTTGTATCCGATTTTAGGTCTCTCTGCTGGTTTTGTTCGTTTTAATTTGATCTGTTTTGGTTTATTGTAACAGTTTGAGTATCTATTTAATGACCAATTTTTGTTTCTTTATATTAACCTGAACCGTGCCCACTTGGCCTAACTTATTGGTCTATCACCATAATGGCCTCGTTGTGCACTAATGGAACTGTATTTTTCCTAACCAAATAAATAAATAAATATTATAATTTTGTTAAATGTGCAGCAAACTTAAAGTTAATTTTCTACTACTGATTATTTCATGAAAAACATCTAATGATTTAATTCGTCTATTCGCCATTATATTGTTGAGCGTGCTTTGTCAACTTATCGCTTACTTCCTCATGTAGTTTTCACTTTATTATATAGCATTTCTGCTAAAATAATAATAATATACATTGATATATTCATAATAAAGAAAAGCTTTCCTAAGAAAGGCTCAAAATCAGATTTCAATTAAAACAGTTTGACGTCACTCATTATGCCTAACTATCCCTGTTGTTAAGAAACAATAAATAGCATCGTCCGACGTGATTCGAACTCGACTTCTTTCCTGGAGCTTTTAATCTCACTGATTTAATGTAATGCAAGGAAGCCGAACATCGTTCACCTAAGTGAAAACGCTTTTGGAATGAACTGTACAGTCGGGTGCAAAAAGGTTTTTACCTGCTCCGTAGGAACTGAGTTTTACCGGATGTTGATAGGTTGCAAAATCAGGTACTTTTACTAGAGTCAAGGCAGATTAGACCGGACCTGCCCCTTCTGAATGAAACTAGGGTAGCAGTTATATGCTTGGGATGTGCTATTCACGTGTTCAACTATGACTAGCTCATTCCCATAGCTCGCTTGGAGCGTGAAGCTTGAAGCGTTGAGCGTTTTGCGTGTGATTTTTCAAGCGCAAGCTATCCTAAACACCAAGCTGATATGCGCGATTTGCGTATAGCGCGAGGAATTTCAAGCGGATATCTACAAGCGGATATCTACAAAAAAAAAAAAAAAAGCTTCAACGCTAGCTTGGCTTTTCATGCTGAGCTTTTCAAGCTGTATTTTTCTAGCGACTAGAATTTGCTTCAAAGCTCAAGCTTCGCATTAAAGCTCAAGCGAGCTATGGGAACGCACCTTTAGCACCCGACTGTACATTAAAGTGTGAATATAAAGGAGAAAAGGGAAGGAAGAATTCCGCGATTTGTATTCGTTTCTTTTATCTCCTTTGTATTCATGATTTCTTTGAAGAATATCTCCATTTTATTATTATTTTTTCTTTGACTATTATTGTATGGGTTAGAAAATTTTTTATTAATAATTTATTAACTAATTCTTTTATTTTATTTACTTAATTTAATTTATTTATTATTTTATTAATTATTTATTTGTTTATTTATTTTATTACATTTGATTGAGTTTATTTTATATTTTTTTATTTTATTATAATTTTATTTTAATTTATTTTATTCTATTCATTTATTATACAGAGTCGAGTCACTGAATTATGACTGCCACGTAGGTATATGGAAATACGGTTCGGATAAGCCTGCCTGTTGGAAGTTATATATGACGTTGTGGTAGATTTTTTTGCTCCGCCCACTGAGATCTCCTCGAGTTCTGAAACGAGTGGTTTCAGAGGAACATTTCATACAGCAGTCGTCGCCGTCATGGGTAAAGTATGCGACCTTGAAAATGGTATGATCATTTCGGAAACCGAACTGTTCGTGTAGCGCCGTAGTGAAGGTGTACAATGAGTTGAAGAATGGACAAGATGTTCATTCCAGGCGTAGAAACTGTAGGGGACTATGGGCCGCTAATGAACGGGTGAGCGGCGCTTGCGACGGCTAGTTATATGACCATCATGACAGCCCAAATGAACCCACAGTGTTGCGTCTTGACCTTCGCAGCAAACGTTTGGCTCCAATACCCATGTTGACAAGTGTGCATCGCAAGAAACGACGTGCGTTTGCATTGCAGTACAAACATTGGATTTTAGACCAGTGGAAAAAAATAGCTTCTCCGATGAGTCGCGTTTTCTACTGCATCGTTTCGATGGGCCCTCGCGTATCCGCCGGGAGACATCCGAATACAAATTGCCTGAAACCATTGTTGGGCGACAACAAGCTGGAGGAGGCCGTGTAATGGTCTGGGCATGTTTTCGGTCCATTACTGGAAGGTACCGTCAATAGCTGTGTACATTTATCCATTATTGCCGACCAGGTGCATCCCTACATGGCAACTGTGCATCCTGCGAATGATGGCATCTTTCAAGAGGATAATGCCACATGCCACATGGTCAAAATTTGCCGTGCATGGTTCGAGAAGCAAGAGGATGAGTTCCATTTACTATCCTGACCTCCAAACTTCCCAGATCTTAATTTTTGCGAGGATATGTGGGAACATCTGGATTGACACGTCAGGCTGCGAGATCTTCCACCACGGAATCCTCATGAGTTCGTGATGCTCTGCTGTTCGCATGGACACAGATACCTGTTGCCACCTTCCAAGCACTCATTGATCCATGCCCCGTCGCTTAGCTGCCGTTTTGGCTGCAAAAAGAGGCTATTCGGATTATAATGTATGTGGTCATAATTCAGTGACTCAATCCTGTACATAATATTCATTAATTTAACTTTATTCCATTAAATTTTTATTGAATGTATTATATTTATTTGTTATTTTACTAGTCTTTTTATTAATTTATGTATTATTTTAATTAATAGGTTTGTTCATTTAAATTTAGTTGTTTTATTGTATTTTATTTTTTTATTCTATTTTTTGCAGCATCATCGAAAATAAAAATAAATATCACGTTTTGCTAAATTGGAAATATTTTACCCGTTTTTACAAAATAATTTTTCGACTAATTCTCAATAGCTGCTTAACTCCTTTTCAGAAACAACTAACGTTTTCGTGCATTGAAGGCGCCATGTTTTTTGGAATTCACGCCTGTAATTTCTCGCGAGACACATTAGCTATGGGATAGCTTCAACGCCAACTTTGCTTTTAAAGCTCGAATCAACTGCTACATTTTTCTAGCGAGTAGAATTTGCTTCAAAGCTCTAGCAACCTGTGGGAACGCACCTTTACACAGAACGCTTCAACAATGAACGCTTATTTCATTAAATAGGAATGCTTACAAATTAAAGGATTCTTCTGTGTTCTGAGAATTGCTACTTTCTCCATTTAACTTTTCAGGTAGTTTTATTCAGTTTGAATTATACATTTCCCTTAGAAGTACGCCTTGCTTAGCAACCACAGGCTTCGTTAGTAATCTCATCTAATGCTTAACAACGAAAGGCTTCTTAGAAATCAAAGGCTTTCCTTTTCGTTCTCGAATGCTTTAAAATTCTATCGGTCCTGGGCATTTGTTTAATTTTCTTGTAGCTTTTCCTAACACCAATTTACTCTTATTTATATTTTGTTTATAGGTAGGACTCATTACTCTGAAGATTCAAGCAAGAAATTTGCGTCTAGCCTGACAATAAATTTTTAATGTAGTCTCTTGTAATAAATATTATCTGCTGCAACGCCAAAACGATGCGTGATAACGCGTTTTTCATTTTGTGGCGTTACAACATCACCATCGGAGTCGTGTTTAATCGTATTTCTACTAATAATGAGCCTTAAATTATGACTCCGCTGTAGCCCACGAGAAAAGTCACCTGATCATCTTAGTCCGAGTAACAGTTTAGCCTTCATTGTTTCCAAATAATTTGTCGAATAATATGTCCGTGATACTTGACTAGTAATCGAATAGTTCAAAATAACGAATATATCTATGCCATTAGTCATGACTATTCAAATTAACCTGCCGTTCAAAGCTCTAAGCCAAAGGGGACAATGAATAGGTACTTCACAATTCTGTTGATTGGCCAGTGTTGATTGCTGACAGCACTGCAAGTGAATTTTCTCATGAAGTCAAAGAAGTGTATGACATGTATGGCCACTATCAACGCGCTGTTACCCATCGTAATGACATTGGCACCTCGAGATTCTGAACATCATTAAGCGCCTGAAAAGCAAAAAGGCAGCCGGCATCGACACCATCACCAATAGTGCTCTCAAGAATTTGCCTTCCATTGTTATTTCATCATCAATGACTGCTGGCTTAACGGCCAATTCCCTAGTGCGAAACGAAAAAATATAAAATGAAAAAAATACAACCTGATTTTGAAAAATACAACCTCTTCAAAAATACAAAAATACAACTTCTTCAAAATCAGAGTTTCGTTGTGGTAAAAGAGTTTTATTTTATTACTAAATTGTTCTCAACCGTATTCGTCAAGAGCAAGTCGGCTTTCGCACAGGCCACTCCTGTCAGATCCAGGTATGGAGGCTAGTTGCTGATTTGAATGATCCCCTCAATCTTTTTATGATTGGTGGTCTCGTCTTTTTTGACGTTCAAAAGGCCTTTGATCAAGTCTGGCATGATGGACTCATTTGCAAGATGATTACTTGTGGCTTCCCTGGCGACCAAATTGCATTGGTTCGCTTCGTCCTAAAAAATAGGACTTTTCGTGTTAAAGTTGGTGACTCCTTGTCTGCCCCTTGCGATGTAAATTCCGGTGTTCCCCAGGCTCTGTCCTGTAGTCAACCTTGTTCAATATCTTTATTCACAACTTTCCTAAGTTTACAAAGGGCAATCTTTACTTGTTTGCTGACGACGGGGCTATCATAACTTGGGCACGTAATCCAGTCCACGTCATCAGTCATCTACGAAAAGCATTACACCTCTGTGAGAACTGGTTCTCTAAGTGGCGTTTTAAAACTGAATGTTAACAAGCGTAAAGCCCTCCAAGGCCGCTCATCCTACATGCTAGGAAGCTTGAGTGGGTTAAAAATTATAAGTACCTCGGAGTTGTAATTGACTCCAAACTCAACTGGAACAACCATATTGCGCTTAACAAGGCTAAGGAAGCGAAGTTTAATAAAGTGTGACGGAAGTTATATCATACACCTAATAGTATATCGCAGTATATCCCTGTCTATTGTGCACGAAATATCGCCTATACCTACCGTCTACTCGTGTCCTACCTGCCTTAAAAAAAATTCTCTAAACCCACCTCTTATTCCACCCCGTGATCGTATAGTGACTTCCTGCTTCCACTACCTACCCCCCTTCAGGCTGAAAATTTATATGGCCGCAATGAGCAAAATTAAACACAGATTATGGGCTCTAACTCTTTATTACTAGGTCAAGCAAAATAGGTAAATAAATTAAAAAAAAGAAGCCAAACAAAAAAAATAATATAATATAAAGTCAAGAATAACAACCGCTATTTGGTTGATTGAATTAACACATAAATAATAAAAAAAGAATAAAATTCAATAATAACTAAGAGGGATTAATATTTAACTTAGTCTACAAAAAAAAAAACTTCAGTCAGTCGTATTCTAGTTATGTTAACACAATAAAAAAAAGGAACGCTTACACAGATGTACGAGCACATAAGAGTGACGCTTAGAACCAAAAAAAAACAACAAAGTTAATAAATCTCAAACATTATTATAATAGCAAATGATTATGTACTGATTGGCAACTCGCTGTCGCATAAAACAACTCGGAATAAAAGGTCCCGATTTCTAAAATACCTTAATAAACCTATAGTAAAATTATTCAGAGTTTCTCAGCATCAAAAAAAATAAAACTTTAGTTCATTATCTAACTTTTACTATCGTATCATTAGTTCCTTCTTTAATCAAATCTGTCTATTACTGTTCGCACAAAATAGCAAAAAGAAAAGGGGTTCCTAAACAAAGAAAAGTTTCACTCGCGTGGGCCCAGAATAAATATTCACTACCTTTTTCCTTCTCGCCTTGATCCCGGCCCGTGTCGATCTGCTGCCGCCGCCTCCAATGTCAATGCCTCGCCGACGCCGTTGAGCTCCGCCGTCCTGTCGTACTGTCTCCGCAGAGTCTCCGCCATGCCGTCCTCGTTCCTCGTTCTCCGGTTGTCGCTCGCTGTCCTGGGTCGCCGCCACACCGGGTTCACTGAAAACCGTCCCGCGTATTAGCCACTACTACCGGCTCAGGACTCGAGAAGTGCCCTGCTAGAACCCACAAGGTACGCCTTCTCGCCCCGTCCTGCCCCACCGAGTAATAGTGCTCACGCTACGTACGGTCTCAGCTTACCGGTGTTGGTCCCGGCTCTCCCCTGGCGATCTGTTCGCCCGTCGCTGGCATCGGCAGTCGCCCTCGTCTATGGCTCCGGCGTGCTGGCCGACGGTCGTCTCTCACTTTTCTCCAGCTCGTCGGGTAAAACGATGTCGTCCGCTTGGCTTGGGTAGAGGGTCGTCTTGGCCTCCCAGTGCTGTTCAGACCTTGGGTTTTCCTTCGGCGTTATACTATCTATGCTTCGCTCGCTCCTCTCTTCGGCTGCCACATTCCAGCTATCTCTCTCTACTGTTAGCCGCACACACTCTCTTCAACTCTCTCGTCGACTGCTAACCATACACTATCACATTTCAACTCTCTCTCTCCACCACCAAATTTCATCTCTCTTTTCTTCTCATTCTTAGAATTCTCCTTTCTCTATGCCAAGGAACTCTGACCTTGAACTTGCTATTTTCCTTGAATTTCCACTGCCCCTTTGTTCTATATTCCCTCCCTTCCTGTAGCGGTTCTCCCCTTCCCCATCAAAGAAAGAGAGAAAAAAAAATTACTTCACTTATTTCCTGGTGTTCCGTAACCCTACTTTTAAGCCTACAGCGAATTGCCAAAAATGTACATCTGAACACTTAAAACAAGAATAATACAAAAAGAAAATATAAACGACATAAATGTTCACAATTAATAAGCATCGTCATTTTGCTCGCTCTACCTCTCTCATCACTTTCATCCAAATCCCCAGCCTGATCTTTCCCTATTCCCCCCTTTTTATAATTTTGAAACAAATTATCATACAGTTATATATCCACGCGGATATAAACACGTTTATATTCGCAGGGACATATTCATATGTCACAAAAGAATAAATCATAAGATGTTCAGTGAGGGTTTATTATATGCCAACCTCAGCTGTTCTAATTAACGATGAAAAATAGGAAAGAAAATTCCTTCCTTTTGTTATACAAGGTAGTGATTCGTGTTATTCTACTTCCCGATATGCCTGTTTGGGCTTCCATGTGCAAGTCAACGTGAGGGATCTTCAGACCTTACAAAATGTTACCGTCCGGTCCATTGCCCAACTTGACAGAAGACTTGCCAACAACCTTTCCATCTATGAGGATCTGGGGATGACCCATGTCCACACACTTCTCAGGAACATGCTGCCCAAGATGGAAAATCATGAAAATACTCTGGTTGCTGGATCTTCTAAGATCCTAGTTTTTTGTGTTCACTATTCGTCAATCCGCAAACTGATTCTTGTCCCAACCATGAAGAGGCTCTTCTCTGGATGACTTAAGAGGTTCGTCAGGCTTCTTTCCCATTTCAGTGTACCTCATTTGGTTTACTTCCTGGGTGAGCGAGTAAAGAGAGCTAGGCTCGTGGACCACTAGTTTTTTTCACTACACTGGTCGATTGTCATATTTTCTTCGGTTAACCGAAGTCATTTGACACTTCACTATATAGTCTACACTGTTCCATTGTCGAAGGGAATTCAATAAATTCAGGGGACATTTTAGTGTTTTGAAAGCGTGTTAATTAAAAGCATCGTTACTGTATCCGCTAAGTCGGTCGTCAATTCTGTTCGATTTTTTTTTTTTTATTTTGACTTCAGATTCGAATAGAACACCTAAAAGTAAGTAAAAGTTATACATGGTCGTACCCTCCCCCCCTGAAATTGGCCATCCTGCCAACTAATTCTTTGCTTGGGGGACTCCCCTGCTAGAACAATAGGGCCAGCCCGCCCCCCTCCCCGAAATAAATTTCTGGGTATGGCCCTGAATATGTCCGGGAGCATGGCCAATATGACAGCTGAAGTAAATTATTTTGGCCGGCTCGAAGTGCCAAAATGTTTATGTTTAATTTTAACCGCTATTTTAGCCATTTTCCCGAATGGATAGGACACGTGTGCCCATTATAACTTTACTCACTTTTGATGCTCCGTCCGAATTTGCAGTCAAAATAAAAAAAATTTCGAAAAAATTGGCACCATCGACTTCACACAACCAGTAAAGATATTAAACACGTTTTTCACAAGTTTGGAACCGGAAACAAAATCCACTACTATGGAATGGAAAAATCCCTCATCGCCCAAAACGAAGATGTTTAAGGTCACCCAGTCGGCACGGAAGGTGATGGTCACCATGTTTTGGAACAGTAAAGGCATCCTACTCCTGGAATTTCGATACCTGGTTCACAGTCATTCGTAGGAAACGTCCAGATGCTTTGTGAGATGGTGTTCTTTTGTTAGATGACAGTGCTCGTCCACACAGTGTCAATATCACAGTGGCTCACATACGGTCCTTAGGTTGGGAACGACTGAAACATCCGCCCTACAATCGGGATTTAGCACCATTCGACTTTCACTTCTCTGGCCCACTGAAGTATCACCTGGTCACCGATTCCAGGATATGGAGAAAGTCCGTTTGAGAGTTTCCAGTTAGTTATGACACTAATCACAAACCTTCTTCGCTGCTTGCTTTGAGGGACACATGAAACGCTGGGAGAAATGCCTAAATGTTCATGGAGATTGGGTTAAAATATAAACCATATTTCATCAGATAACTATTTCAACTTTCATTTCTAAGACAAATAATGAATGAGAACTGGAGCTAATTCTCCAAACATCTGTGTTGCACAAGTTTTCCTTCCATTTTTTCCAATAATTTCATTTCTATGCCAATTTGCGACTTATATATTGACTTGCCCTCGTAGTTTGGAATGTTTACTAAAATGGGAGGAGGGGGGACTTCCTTAGAGCAAGCCATTTTAAACGATATAAAGGCCGAATTACATTTATATTTAAATTCAGAACTAGATTAAATTATCTTAGACATACATGTATTTAATTTAATTGATAATTCAAAAATGCTTGTTTCTTTTTTTTCAATATAAAATATTAAATGAATGACTATATTAATTATTTAATGATTATTTAAACTTATCTACAGAAATTTGGAAAATATGGGTGCCGTTTAGACACACATAAAATTTCCAACAGAATTGTAAATGGAATAACATTCTGATTGGATAATCAAGCTTTCAAACCTATGGCACTTCTGTTCACTGATGACGTTCATTTACGTAATCCGTGCTTCTGTTTGCAAAAGAATTTTTTTTTATGAAACTTTGTGGAAATTATCAGGATTTTCAGGATTAAATATATAAATTCAGGAAGTTTAAGGATGGTATATATACGAATATACCACTCCGCCATTATAATTTATTTATTTTTTGTTTTTGTTTTTTTTAAATCCCTCTACATGATCAACACGTCTCCTCTACCTACACAAAACTGTTCTCATTTGATCTTCAAAGAAGTCGTTCATGACTAACAAGGAGATGTACTGAAGCCATTGCGTTCATCTTATTTCACCATGCTGATACCCAAAGAACTCTTTGATATCTTAACTTTAAAAGTTATATAAATCACACAATTTACCAAGTTACGACACTCTATTTGATATTTTAAAGAGATCAAATAAATTCATTTTCTTATAAAAATTAATACTCTCCATATTCTCCATAAGATTAATAAACAATTTAGAAGGTAACACCTATGACCCCAATAGCTATATAAGCTTATCTTAATTTAATGTACTCTATGGAGAACGTACGATTTTTTGAAATTTAAAGGTTAGTTCAACTCTAAATATTATAACAAATGCATAAATTATTTCGTCAACATTTAGTAATTTTTTGTATTAATTTCATTATATGAAAAGCTCCC
>JAHWFO010095546.1:355875-369955 GCA_023313115.1 Rhysida immarginata | reverse complement strand
CTGTGCAGGAAGCCATTCTTCGTACTACAGAGGGTGCAGCTATTATATGTATGAATCCTTGATAAGGGCAAAGATGGTTTCCCTGTATTTGTCGTACTACGAGGCTAAGAAACTAACAGACATGGAGCTAGGCGATCTGGTACTGGGCCGCAGCTCCTATGCTTCCACTGTTGCACCCAAATCAGCGCCTGTGACAGCAACTCCTAAAAGGCCAACTCCTCAACGTCTGGTCGATAGTTTTAAGTCCCCTCTACCCGCAAATGAAAACTGTGCAACCTGTAATTCATGTATTACCTGTACTACGTGTGGCAGGGACGACTCGTCCCCTCCCTTCTCGCAGCATTTATCGGATCACCCTACCCCTTTGGCAGAAGACCCTTCTCTTCTTCAGATACCATGGTCACAGCTCTCACCATTCTCCGCAGAGCAGCAGCCCTCTGCTCGTGCCAGCTCGAACCAGACGCCTCCAGTAGATACCCCAGACATCTTCGACAAACCAACGCTGATGGGAAACCATACAGTAGGCCAATTAATCAGTAATGGTTTAAAATTCTTTATTATGACACTCATGGAGATCTCTACACAAGGTGACCCGAAACTGATAGACGAGGCCCTCAAGCTCATGGGGACCAGGACGGGCGGTTCCTCCGCTTGGATCTCCGATACAGCTTCGTGGTGGCAAGGTGCCTCAGCTTTTCACGCTTGTGATGGCATTAGTCAGCCAGAGTAAGTCCATAACTATCACTCATTGGAACGTAAGAGGACTAATGTCCAATTGGGAGGACGTCGCCCTCTTACGGGAAAAAACTGATATCCTAACATTGTGCGAAACATTTTTAAGTGCCAACAAAACTACTAGATTCAAAAAATTTCATACTTATGTTAATAGTAGAGTAAAGCATGGTGGAGGCAATCTAGTTGCCGTTGCCCCCAAAATTCCACACTTCTTAAACTCAGCAGCACATGTAGAAGATGTTGCCATTATTGATGTGGTGGTCTACTACTCTGATACATGGCTGCACTTGTACTGTGTATACGTCCCTGGTTTTCTCAAGAAGGAGAAATGGAGTACTATCATCAACACCTTCTCCCCTCCATACATTGGAGACTTGAATGCAAAAAGCCCTGCATGGGGCTGCTCGGGCTATAATCTAAATGGACGATATTTGGAGGAATTCCAGTTTCTGTTTGGTTTCTCCGTACTATACACGTCTGAGCATACCTACCAGCCTTCTCGACCTGACTGGCCCACTGCAAACTTAGATCTTGCCCTTGTGTCCAATAATTGCCCTTTTCGTTTTCTCTTTACCACTTCTCCAGGCGCCTACGGGAGCGACCACCAGCCTGTTCGCCTCTACATATCCCCGATCTGTAACTTTCCCCCTCCGGGGACTACATCTCGTACATCCTATACTCGTCCTTGCACTGCTCTTCTGCGGGTGGCTCCAAGCCCGTCCACTCCTAGACTACACCGTGCCCTCGATATCATCGAACAACTACAAATTTTTCAGACTATGTCCTCCAAAAAGGACATCAAGAGCCCCAGTCCTCAGAAGCCCTGTTGGTGGGACTCTGAGTGTGCTGAGGCGACCTCGACTAGAAACAGAGCCAAGAGAACTTTCTTAAAATGCAGATGCTCTGACTGCTGGGTAGCCCTCAAAAAAGCCAAAGCTCTCTGCAAAAAGATTCTCAAGAGGCGTAGGAGATTTTTTTGGTCTACCCAGATCAAAAACAAACGCCCGGGGAGCATCTGGAAAACCCTAAAGCTTTTCCAGGGGCGACCCCCCCCCCTCGCATCCCACTAGTGAGAAATAATTCTGGCGCTTTTCTGAACCCTGAGCAGTCAGCTAGAGCCATCCTGTCCTTTACTATTAAAACCCGACCCGTCCTTCTGTGTTGGCCTAAACATCCTTCACCTGCCTTCTGCCCTTCTAATGACATTTCCATGTGGGAGCAGTCTTTCTCAATGTCGGCACTAGAATCAGCCCTCAGATCTAGTCGCTCTTCTCCGGGTCCAGATGGCCTTATTAACATCACCTTCATGAAGTTAGATGAAGCGCAAAGAGGGCATAACAGCAATTAACAGCTCATGGGTCACTGGCATAATTCCATCGAAATGGAAGGACACAGTGATTCATCCTGTGCTCAAGCCTGGCAAGCCACCCGAGGACCCCTCCAGCTATCGACCTATTGCCCTCACCTCATGCTTTACTAAGATCGTTGAAAGGCTTGTAAACGACAGACTACAGCACTATCTGGAGTTCAACAGCCTGCTTCCAGCACATCTTTTTGGGTTCAGGAAGGGTCATAATTTCACTTTACCTGTCTACAGATTGATTGACGATATTCTGTCGGCCAAAGAAAACAACGAGGCCACGGGTGTTGTCTTTCGTGACATTAAAAGTGCTTTCGACTCTGTTTCTCACGTCCTACTGGCAAATAAACTAATAGATCTTAATGTTCCCCGAAGGATTATTGTTTGGATTTCCTCCTTCTTAAGGATGAGAAGAGTGGGAATTAAATCCCCGAGCGGGATTATTTGGTCTAAGGCTGATCACGGGCTCCCCCAGGGATCTGTCTTGAGCCCCACCCTCTTCAACATATTTATAAGTGACATCTTTTGCCATGTCTCGCCGGCACTGGGGAAGAGTGTGTTTGCTGACGACATCGCATTCTGGATTTCGCACAACTCTATCCCGAGTGTCAAAGCTCTCCTACAAGACACTTGTGACTCCCTTGCCAACTGGGGACTGAATAATTCTATCTGTTTCTCCCCAGATAAGACGATCCCATTATGTTTCTCCTCATTATGTGTTTTGTGCGATCCGGCCCTCCCCCTCCCTTGACTGTTTATTTACAAGGCGTTCGCCTCCCGTTTAGACGCAGCCACAGATTTCTGGAATTTATTATTGACGACAAGCTGAATTGGCGAGCGCATATTCGGTCCATGAAGAGTAAACTAGAAAAAAATTTAGCTCGAGTTAAACTGGCAGTGAAAGCCAGGTGGGGGCCGCCTTGGGGCGAGTCCTCATCCTTTATTGGAGCGCTTATTAGGATACCGGACTTCTCAGCACTGCCTCTGCTCCTCGCTTCAAAAAGCGCTGTCGACCCCCTTCTAAAAGAGGAGAGAAAAATCATCCGTCACAGCCTACAGGCAGTCCTCTCCTCCCCTTGTGCTACACTATACATTGACTCCAATATTCCTCCTCCCCCTCTTAGGTGGGAGGCGAAAGTGATATCTCTTATCTCCGCTTATTGTTTGACGTCTGAGAATTTTCAAGAGTCTCGTTCTCTAGCGGAAAACTGTAATTTTATACTTAAGTCTACTCGCCTAAAGTTGCTCGTCTCTCGGATCCTTGCTGAATTTCAGTGCGGCCACTTAAAGCTCTGCGAAACGATCATTCTTAACCCTGTTGATATGGACTCTCTGAGCGACTTGGTTGCCGATGTGCCGTCCTGGATATTGGACTTCCCCTCTACCAAGAGTCGTGACCCCCTTCTAGTTAATTACCTCAAGGACAAATTCCCAAAGAGCTTCTGTGTATACACCGATGCCTCCCTATCCCCGCCTGATCTGACGGGTGGCGTTGGGATTTATTTAAGGAACAGAGCCCAAATTTCTCAAAAAATCACTCCTGCTACCAGTTCGTATCAACTAGAACTCACTTCTATCCATAGAGCGTTACTTGAAATTGCTTCTCTTCCCCCAGATCACTATCAAATTCTTTCCGACTCCAAGAGTGCCATTCTAGCTATCCAGTCAGCCCTAAACAAGGGCCGTTGGTATTTCAGAAGCCTGCTGGGTTATGTGGTTAATCTTCTATTACTTAGATCAAAAGCTTATGTTATCTGCTTTATCTGGATCCCTGGCCACTATGGTTTCTACGGAAATGAATTGGCGGACAAGCTGGCGTACTGGGGGTGAGTGGGTGCGAAGCCGGCGAACTTGTCACGTGTTGACGCCCAAGCGCTTGGCACTATTGTTCGAAACGGCTTGTTGTGCGATGGAACGGTTCATGGACTCTAGAGACTAAGGGAAGCCATTATAAGAATTTAATTCCGGTGATCGGTGGCGTTAACACTTCTGCCTCCAGATGGCTCTCACATCTTCAAAGATCAACCTTATTCCGGCTGCGAACTGGTCATCTACCTCTAAATTATTTTTGTCATAAGCTCCATATATTAGATTCGGCGCTATGCAAATGTGGATTGCCGGAAACAGTTGAGCACGCTCTCCTAAAATGTCCTCTCTTTCGCCGCCAGAGGGCCGTGCTGCTATCTGGTTTAGCTCGCTGCAACATACCCCCGTCGCTTCAAAATATTCTCCTTGCTTCCCCTCTATATCAGAAGACCAAGCGCACCATTATCTCCCTACTCTTCACCTTCCTTGAAGATACTGATCTCCTTACAAGGATTCAAGGCCCCTTAAAGCCCATTGATCATATGCCCTGAAACTTCTTCCTGTTATTAAACTTTATGCGAACCTTTGCTAAAAATTAATCAGCTAGTCTCCACTCATGTGAGACGAAGGCTGTGAAGAAAGAAAGTAAGAAAGAAAGTAGTTCTAATAATTTTGTATTAATCTTCTCACTAACACGAACGGCGAAATCGTCCAGTATCGCTATCCACCATGTTTTCGTAACTCGATTTCGTATCTCTACCGGAAATGATTTCCATTTCCTATGATTTGGCTCGTTAAGCTGTATTTGGCGCTGTTAGATGAGTCGGGGGTTCATAAACACTTGAAGATCGGTCGTACAACTTATATACGAAGTACTGTATTCTTATAATCGAGTTAGAGAGCTATAACATAATGAGTCTTACGATCTGGAAATTGCTGTGAAAAAATCAAAGCCTTCATTAACCTCATTTTTGTCGATTATGAGATATGATGATTTTTCCATGTTTTAGTTAGCTTTCCCAGAACACTTTTGGCCATTCCAATTCTTCTTTTAATTTGACCTGTGCAGCTTCCTTTATTAGAGCCCTTAGAACCCAGATAAATTACCTTGCTCTTCACTTCGATGCCTATGTTAAGATATAGTGAATGAGTTATGCTTCTTCGACTTGCAATCATTCGTTGACATTTTGTGCGATTAAGCTTAAGACTCAAGTTGTAGGTTCAGTCTCTCAACAAGGGAGAGGAGTTCTGCTAGTTGTGTTACAGATGATGAAAGAGTGTTGCATCATCCGCATAGCGCAAGTTGTCCAAGTGCTTGATCCCACCATTCCAGTTTTCTATTGCTTTCCTTATAATCCATTCTCCATAGATATTAAAGAGGATTGAAGAAAGGATGCATCCTTGTCTTACCCCCTTGCTTACTTTAAACGGCTGGCAGTGGGAGCCATCTAATTGCATATAGGATCTAGTTGAGGTGGTTAGGAACACCCATTTCCAAAAGAATAGACCATAGGTGACTTCAGGAGATTGTGTCAAAAGCCTTGGTTTAGCAGATGTAATTTATAGTCATAGCATTTTTTTATAATTGGCCTTACGTTAAGGAGTTGTTCCTGTGTCCCTCTCCCTGGGATAATCCTGTCTGCTCTTCAGTTATTTGAGTGTGCATATGTGGTTGTAGCCTTTTATAGATGATATGTAGCATAATTTTGCTAGCGTGGGAGATGAATGCAATAGTTCGGTAGTTTTGGCATTCGTTTTTTGGCTCTTTCTTGTGAATTGGAATACAGATGGAATCTGTCCAATCAGTGGGCCAAATACCAAATCCAGATCTTGTTGCAGACTTCATAAAAAAAAATTGATAACCTTATTCACCAGATGCTTTGAGCATTTCTGTACAGATGTTATCAGTTCCTGGTGGTTTGCAGTTCTATAATTTTTTTATTGCACATCTTATCTCTGATCAAAGTATAGATAGTTCCAATAAGTCAAGGTGTTGTGGGGGTGTTGAATTTTCTTCATGTTGTTGGCTTTCAGAGATCAGTAGATTTTCTCCTTAGTTGCACCACCTATGTATTATGTCTCCTTTATACGTTAGGATTCCTCCATTCTCCTCTTTTATTGGGAGAGACTTAATCGTAACAGAGAGGACACAATAACAGAAAACTCACATCATAATCAGATGAACAGATCGCTAAAAAAATGAAACTGAAACATTTTTACAAGCAGAAGGTTGACTTTTATTTTTCTCTGTAAATAACAAAATTGACAGTATAACAGAGGCTACTCTGCAAGCAAAAACAAAATGCGGATTCCCTCGAAACGTCTTCCTTCAACCCTAAAGCACAGTGTTTGACCGAGATTACAGCGGCAGCAGCAGCACTCTCCATATATGAGGGAACTACCCATTGGAAATTGGTCCTTATCTATAACAGTTTCAGATAAATTTTTTATGCCCTAATTTGCATAATGAGGCCATCGGATGGTCACCAACAGAGTATACAACTTCCTATTTGTTGACATTAACAGATTTTAAATTCTGCCATAATTATCAAGTAATACGAGGGGCAGAGATTTTTCATCCAAATTTTTTGGCTGTACACTTTATCCAACAAGTGCATAGATGCATTCTCGTAGCCAGGTCCTTCTTCCATTCTTTGCAGACTTTTTCGATTAACAATGAAACAAACAAGCGATAGCGTACTTGATTGATACTGAGATAGCCACTGCACACGTTATCCACATCCTTCGTGATATTCAAATTTTGTTGAAAACTTTGTGTCCATCCATAAATTCTGTGGTCTTCAAAGAACATCCACTGTCATGATCTGCAATTTTAAATTTGAAGACTTAATGACCATTTTCTTCCTGTTTGAACCTTGAGATGTGATTTAATTGACAAAACTGAGTTGAGTTGGGAAGTAATAAATGAAAGGATTAGTCACAAAATGAATACAGTGAATAAAGTCTTGATTAAGAGTAGTAAAATTCATGAAACTTCTTATTCATTAGGAGGATGTGGTAAATTTACACTTCCAAGACAAAAAACATGAAGAATGTGAGAGGAAGACACTTACAGCACAAATATAAAGTGTAAACTGAAAGTGAGCAGTATAGAAAAATAATTTATTTTTGTTGCTGTGCAGTTGTTTTCAGATTTTTATACACTTTGTAAATATTTGTATGTTATTGGAGACAATTATTGGAAGCATCACTTTGTAATTTACTTGACCATGAGCAAGTGTATCGGTTTTTATTATCAGAAACCATTAAAGAGATTTTAACAGTGCAAATTGTAAAAGAAATGTTGAACATGTTGCTGAAATTTTGCAATAAAATTTTTCTTATTTTTTCTTAGTAATTCCTTGTGAATGAGTTGTGTGCTTTGGTGGGGCTGAATCGTCTCCTTATTGGAAGGTAATAAAACCAAGTACTGAAAGGCTAAACTAGTCACCATCATATAAACTATGTAAAGGAAAATTTTTCCAAAATTTCTGAATATATTTTGCAAATGAAATTAGTTAGGCTTATTCTAAGAAGTTTTGTGTTTTCAAGATTTTTTATATCTACTCTAGTGCACGGCACAAAAGAAAAAAGAAACTGGGGGCATGCTTAATGTAAGTGCTTATTGATTGTAGATGTTACGTGCAGATTGTGCAGTTAAAGATAACCTATGAAGGCTGGTTCCTGCTGTTACAGGGAAGCTCATTGGCGAAATGGAGGGGAGCCATATACTCATTCGTCAGTGATAATTTATTTGACATTAAAAAGATGTCCGGCTCGGTGGCTGAGAGGGTTAAGGCGCAGGTCTTTCCACTCTCGAAACCAGCGAGTCACAGGTTCGAATCCCGCCGTGGGCATGGATGTTTGTGCTTGTCCCGGGCTGCGTACTGTTATAAATTGTGTAAAAGGCGCAAAATGACCTTTGTAGTCGACGATAAAATTTCTAGAACCCCCCCCCCATAGTCTGGAGGGTGAACCAGCCTACGGGCTGAACACTCATAAACAGATGAAAAGCATTAAATGATCAAATATTTCGCAGATTTACAAGTTTACAATTCAGTACTCTAAACTACAAAGGAAACCAGAAGTAGATTATTTGGTTAATGTTTACTATGTGAACAATCGCAACATCAAAAGTTGAGAATTCGCACAATCAAAAACGCAAAATTTCTGAATTCGTACACCCCAAAAGCGAAACTACCCAAACTGGCCAAACGAATTTAAAAAGCAACAAAACTCCAAACAAAATAAAAAAAAGCTCCGAACAATTAAAATAGTAAACAAAAAAACTAACCTGAAACATGCAAACTAAACGCGACCCACCATAACTCCAAAACTTCAACACCACAAAAACTGCGCTCGCTGCCACGCTAAATATTGAAAAATCGAAATTTCTCCAACAGAAAAAACACTTCCACAAAAAAAAGTGGCTGATTTCAACTGGCCGCTCAGTATCGCTAACACCACACCAACCCATACACAAATGCCAACACAGAAAAGGCAATGACAACCCCGCACACCAAACAGAAAAACGAACAAAAAAGTTAAAAAAAAACAAACACAAGAGCAAAAAACGCTAACTCCCCCAAAAACGCAAGAGCAAAACGCTCAATCTGCAGCAACGTTTGTGATTGTTCAGATAGTAAACATTAACCGATTATTCTTCTAAAATATCTGTAACAGATAACATATATATATTGTGTGCCCAAATGAAAAGGAGACTTTCACTCTATCTAATCGAAGTTGGTAAATATGTTTGCTCAGTTTTTTTTTCGACGAAGAAGAACCTATACTCCTCGACTGGCTAGAACGGGGTGAAACAGTTAACGCTGAACGGTACTGCAACGCGTGCTGAAGGCGAAACGGGCCATCGAAAACGAGCGCAGAGAGAAGCTCTCGAAATGGATAGTGCTGCTCCAGGACAAGAAGGCCCTTCAACTGCTGGAAACATTTCGATGGGAAGTCCTCAAACATCCTGTGTACAGCCCCGACATCTCCCCATGTGACTCCCATGTTTTCGGCCCCTTAAAAAATCACTGACAGGTCATCAGTTCACTTTCGACAAGGAAATGCAGAAAACCGTGGAAAAAGGATCTGTATGCAACCACTGAAGCCATCATTCGCTTCTTACGCTCTGAGATCATCATTATCAAAGGTAATTATGTGTAGGCGCCATATTCCACATTAACTCGACGTCAAGTATTCTCTACTTAAAATATTCCTTAGATATAACCGTAATCTCCTTTTCATTTGGGCACAGCTTATACATATACACTGAACACCCAAAACATTATGAACATCACCACGTTGATGAATGAACTCGTCTGGGTCTCGTGAAGGGGATCGTAATTAAGTGGGAATGGTATTTAACTGTTGCTGGAGAAGGTAGGAATTAGTCTTACACTTAATTTTGCGAGTGATGGGAAAGGCTGCTGAATCTAAGTGAATTTGATAAAGGGCAGATTGTAATGGCCCGAAGACTCGGAACGAATATCTCCGAAACTGCACAACCGTTAGGTTGTTCACGATTTGCCGTTGTTCATTTATGCAAAGTGAATAAATGACGGTGAAACCAGCAGTAGAGGTCAAAGTGTTGGACGCCCACGCGTCATCAAAGAAAAAGGACGTCGGAGACTGTCCCGCTTGGTAAAGCAAGATCGGCGCCAGACAGTGGCTCAGCTGACAGCCCAATACAACAAATAGTTGCAGATCCAAGTGCAAGAGTTTCGGAACACACAGTTCAGCAGACACTGTTGGATATGGGACTGCGCAGCAGACGTCCCAGTCGTGTGCCTCTGTTGACCAAGCGTCATTGTCAACTTTGCCTACAGTGGGCCCGAAAATATCGAGACTGCACCATGGATAAGTGGAAGAGACATGCCTGGTCGGACGAATCCCGATTTCTTATTCATCATGTCGATATTCGTGTCAGGGTACGCTGGTGGTGGCGGTATTATGCTTTGGAGGACATTCTCATGGGTGGCTCTGGGACCCGTAGTTGTGGTAGAACCAGAGACCGTTAAAGAATAGAGACTTGACATTTCCTCTTTTTCCTATACTAAATCATGTAATGAGTTTGCAGCATCTCGCCCTCTGGTTAATCCGGCCATCACTTCAGGGACAATTGATGATTTACGTCACCACGGTCATGGGACAATTAGTGATTTACGTAACATCCGCCAAGGGACATTGATGATTTACGTAACAACTCCCAAGTTTCGGCGCCATTAAATGACGTCAACTAAGCACCAAAGCTGACCTTGCCTATTGCCTCAGAGGTTAGAGGTAACGCTTCTAATCTCGGAGGCAATGCCTAGGCAGGCTTTGCTGCTTAGTTGACCTTATTGATTTAATTACTTAAAATTTATATTTGTTTTTTTTTTTAAATGAGATCCTAATATTTACTATTTTGCTATAAATCGTTTAATTATTTAACAAAATTAGATACAAGACAATGTTCTGATGATTAAAAATAGATTTATTTTCCTTGCTTATAAAAAACAAGATTTACCAAAAATGTTAGGGTAGATGTATCAGTAATTGACAGTTTAAGACATTACCGTGAAACGAAATTGCGTACGGAAATCAAATTGCATTTTGAAACTTTTCTAGTTATACCATTAAATTGTAAATACAATGCAGAATGTGCCAATCTCTAAATAATTGTTATATCTTTAAAAGCTATTAAGTTATTAAATTTTTTCCTAACTAATGCATGAATCACCAGTAGTTGACAGTTAATGCACCAGAAGTTGACAGGCAGTAACACCAGTAATTGACAATATTTTAATTGCACATTTTTATTATATATTGTTAACAAAAAAAATTGATAACATTCAAAAGTAGCTGATGAAATCAAGCATTTTTAAGAATGTAGAAAGTATTTAACATTAACTAAAATTGTTCTTTTGAAAATTTAAGTTGTTCATTTAGATCCTTTATCTTTTTTTCCTTTAAAATAATAAATTAAATCAGTCCACTGCCATGTAGAGTGCAAGGACCATAGAAAATGAAGGTGTTTTCCAATATTGCAATATCATCATATCTGGCCAACAAAATGTTCTTAGAAAACTTGATTTTTGTCGATTGTTCTCGTATTTGCAAAATTCATCTAATTCATCCTATGCTAATTCTTATCATAGTAAAGAGAATATCAGTAGCAGTTTTCTTCTTGGAAGATAACTTGTCCTGGGCTATCTGTTGATCGTCTCTGTGACAAGATTCAGAACCAACAAAAGAATCGGCGTATAGGGCCTAGAAGATTTATGTCAAAGTGGATGATCTAGAAATTGACAGTCAACTACTGTAGTAATAATTGACAGACCTAGGTCAATTAATGGAAATTAAGAAGTTAGACTTAAAACTATCATGTTTCCTTTATTATTACCCTACATTCTATATCACATTAGTATATTTTTTTCGTTTTTTTAAAAACACAGAAATTATCAATGATTGACAGGTTATGTCAATTACTGGTGACACAACATATTTGGGTTCCAGTAGTTGACTGTATTGTCCATTGATCACACAAAAAGGTTCACGTAAAATTAATGACAAATATTGCATAACATTCATGAAATAAATTCAAGTAATCAAACCCTCGCGTAGTGGTTCATTATAAGTTTTTTTCGACTCAGTAAGGCAATGATCAATCAACATGTGTTTGCGGCCATAATAGGGAGCAAAGTTCCTAGTTTTTTTACTGTTCTCGGAAGCCAACTACAATGTTTAATACGAGGTGGCAACACCAGTCCCTTTTCTTGCCTTGTTATTTTATCAAAAGCCTTTATATCATGAATTGTCAATTACTGGTACATCTACCCTACATTGCATAAAAGAAATATTTACAAAGTCTAATTATACATTACTTTATTAAATATTTCTATAATACAGGAAACATGATTACATACAAGTTACGATTAATAATTTAAAAAGAACAAAAGTTCATATTAAGAAGCTTTTAGAATTTTTGGATTACATCTTGGAAATATCACTAGAAAAACAGTTTTCTTGTTAAATAGGATACAACTAAATGAATATGTAGTAAACCATCACTTTCATCAAGTGTTTTGGCATCATTAAGAAATCAAATAATGAACCTTTTAACTAAAAATTTATATAAAAAAAGGTTTTAATAAATAATGTAACGGTGATTGGTTAGATGGTCTTAAAGATTTTTCCAGAACTGTATTTGAGAGTGTCCATTTTACTTTGTCTACCAATTGAAATCAGAAATTTAACTTGGCATGCCCAGTTCAGTTTTATTGGATCAAATATAATTGAACTAATTGTAAAATCTTATTGAATAGTCAACTTGGAAAAAGGAAAAAATTTAAATATTTTAAAGAATGTTTTAGCTGATCTGGATAATGTTCATCGATTGATTAAAAACTGTTTAATTGGCCTCTCCCATTCATACAATTTGTTAACATCAAATGATGTGCATTCAATATAATTTTGGAAAATAAAAAAATTGATAAAATTATTAAATAAATAAATTAATATATTAATAAAATTTACCAAAATCTATTTACAAAATTTACAAAAAGTAAAAGAAAATAAACAAATTTATAAAAGCTCCATTGGATTATTTCATTTAATTTTGTAGAGGTTAAAACAGAAATCAATTTACGTTGAATAAAATTAAAGTACATATGCACATTCGGAGCTCTGTCTCCTTCATTTGGGAGAACAATAAGTGAAAATAACAGCTAACAAGACCAATATACAAGGTATCTCACTTAAAGTGGACTAATAGCTAACTTGTAAAATAAAAATCTGACAGAGTATGGAAGAAATATTTATTGTGTTTTTCCATTTCCAAAAAAAAAAAAAAATCAAAAAAAACCCGCCATTTTCGAATATGGAAGGTTATTTTCAAATGTGCAATGGAAACCACTTTTTTTAATGGTGTTTTCAAACTGTACACAACATTTGAGAAGTAGATAATTTTTCGATTGAAAAAGGAAAGGAAAAATTCTGCGACCTGGATTCGACATAAGAAACCTCGACTAGCATGGTCGACGCCTCTACCAATTGGGCTATCGCAGACACCCGGACAGCCAAGCTTCCTGGTTCGAATCCAGGTCGCAGAATTTTTCCTTCAATCGAAAAATAATTACCTATGCTTGGAGATCATCTCCAGTTTGTAATTATTATTATTATTTATTTGAGAAATGTTTTAGTTTTGGTGTTTTTTCAATTATTCCAGCCGTTTAGGAGACAGAGAAACTCAAAGTGTGCTGTGTTTGGATTTAAATTAAAGGCAAAAGACACAAATTGTTCATCCATTTAAACGAAAGCAAACGCTGACGTTGTGTCTATAAGAAAAACACAGCACACTTTGAGTACCTGGATAGAAAGCACCAAATCAATTGAAAAGAATAAAACATTTCTCAAATGTTGTGTACAATTTGAAAATACCATTAAAAAGGGGGTTACCATTGCACATTTCAAAGTTCACTTCCATATTCGAAAATGGCGTCGATTTTTTTGGAAATGGAATTCACATTAAACTACAATAATTCTTCAATTGAAAGTACTCTGTCAGATTTGTATCTTTTACAAGTTAGCTATTGGTTCACTTTAGCTGAGACACCCTGTATATAGAATCAGTTAACCAATAAGATAAATTATTTGATAATAAAGGAAACTAAAGGCATCCGATCGGCTACTCGTACTCGTTATTCGTTAATCATTCATCGTTAATCATTCGTTAAGCCCTTTGGATGGCTTATGTTTGGCAATTTGAACAGATTCTAGGAGAGGTGGTAATTTATCATCTTTATTAGACTAGACAATTGTAATGCCAAAATTAAAATCAAATTGAAAACATATTTTTTAAAAGCTTTTGTCCTTCCGTACAAAGTAAAATTGAAGAGAGGAGGCCTTAAAAGAAGTTGCAAAAATTGAACTATAAAGTGGCCTTCAAAAGAAAGTGCGAATATTCTGAGGAAAAAGCGTAACATGATAATTTAGAAGTTTGAATATTCCTCTTGCAATAGGTTTTTTTCTGGGATGTTCAAAAGGATCGGTAAAAACTAGAATGAAGGAGCATATCTCGTTTATGACAAAATGGAAAACAGGGTATTTTTGCTTTTCCAATCACATTTTGCAAAAAAGGTCACAATTTCCTTTAAAATGATGATCCACTCTATTATAGATGAGAAATTGCTCTCT
>JAHWFO010095546.1:315331-348682 GCA_023313115.1 Rhysida immarginata | reverse complement strand
GATTAACGACTGCTGTATGATGGTCACAGCAGCCGGGGGGCCCCCCCAGAGATCGTGAATCACGGATGGTCACCTATCCAGTGACTAGCCGTGCCTGATATAGCTTAACTGAACAGAAGTTCTGTTTCAGTGAAAGACCACCAGGCCACGGCCTCCCCTTATGCAAAAAAAAATAAATATATAAATAAATTTTGTACTGTATTAATTGAAAAATTTGATTTATTCATTGAGTTTCTTTTCGTAATTACTAATAGTATTTTTTTTCTGTCTGTAGGTGTTAGTAGACATACTAAGTTTAATGTAAGCGTTTTGGAAGAAATTGATTCAAATAGAGATTTAATAGGAAAATGGTGTATGCCTGGTACGAAACAGGAAGAAGCAATTTGTTGTATCTGCAATACAACAATTAATTGCAGACAACATGGTGTCTCAGCTGTGAAACGCCATGCGGCAAACATAAAACATGTTGATTTGTGTCAAAAAAATAGAAAAGAAAATGGCGAATTAAAGAACCCTTTGCAACCTAGACTTAGTTTTAACACTCAAAGATGCGAAACACTTGGATTTGATGATACTGTGACAGCTGCTGAAACTGTTTTTTCTGTAGCTGTTGGTTGTAATGATATACCATACAGTTTTTGTGATACTGCAGGAAAACTTTTTTCTCGAATATTTCCGGATTCAAAAATTGCAAGAGAGTTCAGCTGCAATCGTACGAAAGTTTCTTATGTGATTTCTGATGGCATTGGACCATTTTTAAAAGATGAGTTGATAAATGATATTCTCAAATCCAATGCATTTTTCACGATCCAAATAGATGAAACGCCAGTATCTGAAAAGCGAGCACAACAACTGGATGTAGCAATACGTTACTATAGTGAGTCAAGCAAAAAAGTTATAACACAGCATTTGGAATCATTTCACATTGGTCATGCAACTGCTGATAACTTACTTAAATGTATTACACAAGCTTTGGAATTACTACCGGAGAATAAACTTCTTAGTTTCTATAGTGATGGGCCGTCAGTAATGAAGTGTTTGCGAAAAAAATTAACAGGCATTAACCCTTATTTATTAGATGTCATCTTGTTCTTTACACATGATTCATAATGGATTCGGACGTGCACTCAATGCATTTGGTGGAGATATTGAGACCTTGCTCATCGATATTTATTATTTTTTTAAACGATCCCCTGTTCAAAGTGAAGAATTTTCTTCATTACAATTTCAACTTGGTTTTCCTGAACATGTTTTTGTTCGGCATGTTGAGTGCCGTTGGTTAACACTTGAAATTTCTTTAAAACGATTCATTGAACAATTACCATGTTTAAAAGAATTTTTCCAGAAAGATTTAACATCTCGTTCAGAATCGACAAAACACTTTTGGCCAAAGCTCTTTTTCTAAAGAACGCCTCTGAATTGCTTACAGCTTTTTTGAAATTATTTCAGAAAGACGAGCCTTTAATACACATATTATATGATGAACTGTCTTCTCTCCTGAAACAACTTATGGGTCGTTTCTTAAAGTTATCTTCTTTTCTAAATAAAGATGGCTGCACTCTCAAAACTGTTGATGTTGATCGCAGCGAGAACTGGCTCAAAGCTGTGGAAATTGGTCTAGATACCAGAAAGGAATTAAGCAAGTTAACAAATGCTGAAAAAAAATCATTTGAATTAGGCGCACGCTCTTTTTATATTGCTTGCACAAAATATTTACTGAAAGTTATCCCTCTAGAGAATAAAATTCTAATGAACTTGAAATGTCTTCATCCTCTTTTTCGAACTGAAGAAACATCGTTAAGATGTGTAAAAGTTTTGGCTTCAGCCTTGCCAAATGTCATAGCACCAGGTAATGTTTCTGCTTTATTAGATGAATTTATTCGACTACAATGTGAGAAGATTGATTCATCTTGGTTTTTAAAGGACGAATCTGTTACTATATCTACTGAAATTTTGGGTGAACCAGATGTTACTCTAAATCAGTCTAAAGGTTATGTACGTCTAGATCATTATTGGAACAAAGTTTTTTCTATCGAGGATTCCAGTGGAAATTTTAAATACTCTTTGTTGCCAGTTCTAGTGAAAGCTCTATTAAGTTTGGCGCACGGGAATGCTGATGTAGAAAGAGGGTTTAGCGTTAATAAAAATTTATTGGAGGGTAGAAGTAGCCTAAACATCTACTTTGTAAATGCTTTGAGGCAAATTAAATCCCATTTACAGAGAATTGAAAATAACATTGAAAACTTTACAATTACCAAAGCCATGTTGAAATCGGTAAAAAGCTCCAGAAAGAAATATTATGATAGGCTTCAAGCTAACAAAAATAGAACAGAAAAAAAGAAACCTGAAGAATCAAGAAATGAAGATGTCATTATGAGATTAAAAGATGAGGAATCAAATCCTAAACTTCAACTTAAAGCATCCCAGTCAATCTTAGGAAATGCAGAAAGTGCTATTGCAGACGGAATAAAAAGAAAGGAAATGAGTTCAGTTGAAAGTGGACAGATATTGCTCAGTGAAGCAAAAGTTCGCATTTCAACAATATTAAATGAACTTGAAAAAAATTTAAAAAATCAGCAACTAATTATCCATGGAAATGCAAAGAAGAAACAAAAAACTAAATAATTTTGGATTACATGTAAGGTAGTGAATTATAATTGTTAATATTTTATTTGTATTCAGATTATTAAAGATACTTTTTTTTGCAACTTAAAAGATAGTTCACTCTTTATCTTCTACATATACAATGAATCTCTTTATCAAAAGATTCAATTTGTTTTCAGTTTGGCATGATAACATTTATTTTTTACATTTAATTTTTTGTATGAATATACTAATTCATTATCTCTTAAAATGTCCCCAAAATGAGTTTACTTAAGGTTAATTTTGTTAATCAGCAAAATAAATGATAATAAATATTAATTTTGAACCCTGCTCCAAATCCATAAATTTCTGCTCCAAACAGACAAAATTACTGCTCCAAAGGTTGCTCCAAACTGTACAGAACAGTGTAACACCCCTGCCCTGTACAATTCCACGAATTGAATCTTTATTTATCAGAGGGTCTTCATAAATAATGTTAATACGAGCATTAAAATGATCCTGTATCAAATCCAAGAAATTTTCAGTCACTCCAAGAGCCTTAAGGTCATAAATAAGCTGTGGTCTAGATATGGTGTCAAAAGCCTTGGAGATATCAGTCTGTGCAATAATAAACTGACAGTTCTTATCATAAGCTTCACAGGCTTGTATATTTCAATTGGAGTCCAGGTTATCTTAATACCCGGCCTATTACCTCTTTGACGATCAGGTATTTTTGACCATAAGTATTCAGTAACACTATCAAACACGACCTTATCTACGATTTTTGTGAGGGGGTAGAGCACAGATATGGGACGATAATTACTAATATCAGCCGGATCACCCTTTTTAAAGATAGGTTTTATATTGGCAATTTTCAATGATGAAGGGAACTTCCTATTCTCAAGGATTCGGCGGCAAAGGTAATATATCGCTAAATACCCACTATAATTTTAATTTTGTAACATTTTGCCAGTTATCGATAACGGGTAACATGTGCCACTTATCTTGACCTCGTTTATTAGCCTAATAAGCTTTTTTCCATATAATATGACAGGTTTAGGAGATCTATCGTTCGTAAAAGCTTCTTGTTCAGTAATTTTCAACGGCTGAGGGATGTTAGTCGGATTATTAATCCACTCCAAATAATTGTCGCGTTCTTCAAGAGGCAGAGTGCGTTTGTTATTAGGGCAATTCTGGCTCAGCAATTTCCAGATTTGCTTTGCTTTTGCATATTGTGTTACAGTCTCTCTCTTGGCCTTCCTTATGGTTTTTTTAAAAGTCAAGTTGGCCTGTTTGTAATTCGACCTGGTTAACGAGTCTCTGGAGACAATAAAATTTCGATATGCGTTCACTTTTTCTTTCCACTTGTCATAGATAACTGCATTCCACCACTTGTTACGTTTCTTAATGTTTGAGTTGTTACTTTGTCGATAAGTAAGGCCAGCGGCAATAGCTGCGATAGTCAAAAAAATGTTAATGTATTCTAAAAGCTGATCAACGTCCACAATATTTGCCAAGTCATCAACATTTAACAGATCTAATTGTTTATGGTATTTTTACTTATAAAGATTCTTAAAAACTATTTTATAACTTCAACAGGTTTTAATATAAACAAAAAAATTATAAGAAAGGATTATAAAACTGACTACATCTGCTATCGTACAAAACTGTTTAAATATAGGAATTTAATACTCAATATAGTAGAGCCGTTATCAATAATTATAAAAACCTTCCATCCCCCGAAATATAAAAATCCTATATCCAATATTTACATTTAAAATGAAAACCATCCCATTATCTAAAAACCCTTGAGCAGCACTTTAAAATATATACAAAATATGTTTGAATTATATACAGAAATATACAAAAATATACATTTAAAATCAAACCATAGATTAATATAAGCTGCACTGTCTAAAATCCTGATAATTTTAGCACTTGACTAAAAATTCGGAACTTGACTTGTGGAAATGTTACACCTTGCAAGTGGCGAAGAATTCGTTTTATACGATAGAAAAATGTCCTAAGTCCAAGATAGCAGATATAGTCAGTTTTATAATCCTTTCTTATAAAATTTTTTTGTTTATATTAAAATCTGTTGAAGTTATAAAATAGTTTTTAAGAATCTTTATATATAATCATATTCTTCAACGTTAAATATACCTAACATGGTATTTTTACTTGTTGAACTTGGTATAGTTAAGGATTAACTGTTCGTTTACTTTGTTAGAATTCGTACAAACAGCAAGGAACCTTATTTTTGCTACTATAACCAAGTGATCACATTTGGGCATCTGGATAAGTTCTAATTCATTATAATTGACATTCTCAGGTACAAATATAAATGGTCAATAATGGTCGCTGTCGAATTAGTGATTCTAGTGGGACTATTAATAATTTGTTTTAAGCCCAATGCCGACATAATCCCTGCAATTGTAATGCCATCAACAATGCTGATACAAACAATGTATACGTAACCTTGGCAATATAGCGATGACATTAGCCGATTATATATATAGATTTGGACAAAAAACGGGGCACTAGAACCACAGAGAAACGAGCACAGACCACCACTCAAGCAGTGAATGAAAACTTGATGCTCAACTGTAAGGTGCACAGTCAAGTAACAGTGAAAAAACGAAGTGACTTTTTTCACCCAAAATTTAACTTAAATCTCGTAAAAATGGTTTTTAACTGCACTTGCCCTTAAAAGAGTAAACAACGAGAAAGTGACAAATAAAAAAATGAGTGTGCTTAAGACCACACGACCGAAGTGAAAACTTTTATGGCGAGTGTAATCGATTCTAAGTAATGTATAGGTGAATGATATATATATTATTATGGGTGTTATTACTTGGACGAATCAGGTACAAGCCATAAATTAATATTATATAGAATAAAACCATTTATTTTCATTCGTTTTCTCATTAGATCTTTACTTATGCAGGGTGCTTTTGAAAAGCTTAGCGTGAGTTATCTAGCCATTTCTGTTCCTTAAAATAAACACAAGTTTCCTCATACGTTTTGCCGAAATTGCATTTCTTAAATGAGTAAACAGCTCGTGAAGTTTGGTTAAACTCCGCCCATAAAGTAAACAAAAGCGCATGAATGATGTTAGTAAATCATACAGTTCGTTGGACAGTCGCTAGCATGAATGTGCATCGTACCGCAAAAAGCAATCCAGCCAACATGAAATGTAAACTGGTTTAAGGAGACTTTAATACTGTACCGTATCTCTCGATCATTTATCCACTTGCACGTCTTCATAATTTGTTGATAAGTTCATTTCTGAGGTCTAGTAAATACCAATCTTTCAGTAGGCTGTGAGAATGGCCGAGTTTAGTGGATAGGTATTTCGCAGAAACCTATTAATGGAACACGCGGTAGTGTTTAGTTTTTTTTTTCATGTGCTTTTATTTACGGTATGGGCAGAGTTTAACCAAATTTCACGAGCTGTGTACTACAATAAGGAAAGCAATTTCGACAGAACTAAATAGGAAACTTGTCTTTATTTTAAGGTGCAGAACATCGCTAGATATCTCACTACAACCTTTTCAAAAACATCCAGTAGATCCCTTCTAGATTACATACAATATATTTGCATTGAAAAGCCCAATGATACTGTAATGAAACCATTTATGATACGATTCCAACACGTACTACTAAACAAATATCCAGTATCATTATTTACTCGTTATATTCAGTCATGACACGTTGTTACAAGGTGTTTGATATATTACATACCATATCTACGCATAAAAGTAACAACAGTAACATAGGGTGCCATATGGTATCATTAGGGCACGTGCTGCTAAACCAATTCCAGTATCATTATTTACTCGTTATATTCAGGCATGACACGTTGTTACGAGTTGTTTGATATATTACATTCCATATCTTAGCATTGAAAGCTACAACAGTAACATATGGTGCCATAGATAATATTAGGGCACGTGCTACTAAACCAATTCCCACTACCATTATTTACTCGTTATATTCAGTCATGACACGTTGTTACGAACTGTTTGATATATTACATGTCATATCTACGCATAAAAGAAATAACAGTAACATAGGGTGCCCCGTGGTATCATTAGGGCATGTGCTACTAAACCAATTCCAGTATCATTATTTACTCATTATACATAGGCATGACACGTTGTTACGAGTTGTTTGATATATTACATGCCATATCTTAGCATTGAAAGATACAACAGTAACATAGGGTGCCATATTGTATCATTAGGGCACGTGCTACTAAACAATTCCCAGTATCATTATTTACGCGTTATATTCATTTATGAGTTCCTTACTTACACGTACACGTGTCAGTAGACCAATATTTTCTATCACTAGTTACTTTTATATATTCATTCATGACACTTTATAACGAATTGTTTGCTATACTACTTGCCATATCTGGTTATAGGAAATTTTTAACGGTGTATCATAATTGTACCATTAGAGCACGTGCCATTAGAGGCGTACTTATTTATGATATCTCACGTTCGATCTTGTTCGTGCTCTGTCTCATTAATGGATTGATGAAAACAGAGTGTGGTAAAGTTAATTCGTTTTCAAGTTATCTTAATCTATCTATATATATAAAGAAGGATGTTTGTAGGTGGGTGGGTGGGTCTGTTTGTATGTTTTTTATACAAATCTACAGTTTTATTCCGATCTTGATAAAATTTCGCATACATGACCTTCAAAGCATGAGGAAGGTCACTGTCTACCTCAGATTTCGGAAAAATAATAAATATTGATAAAAAATCCATATTCATGTTTATGGCAAGGCATATTAATGAGAAATATCTCATGACCAACAATGCAAGGCAAAGTTTGTACAACAATAGGTATCAACAATGGTATCAGCGCGCAATTCACAAACACACTGCATGAACCAACAATATATATCTCATGACCAACAATGCAAGCAAAGTTTGTGCAACAATAGGCCCATTGTGTTCGCATCAACAATGGTATCAACGCGCAATTCACCAATAACAATGAGCACAGAATGATGATGTAATGTTAAAGCAATCTTTCCAAGAATTATAACAATGAACATAAAATGATGATGTAATATGGATAAGTTTCAATTTGTAACAATGCATAAAATTCCTGTTATTCAGGCTTTTCTTAGAAAAGGGAGTTCTTAGTACTTAACAATTTCTTGAAAATCTTTAAAAATGATCAGTAACTGGAGATAATGGAGAGTTAGCAGACCATTGAGAAAGAGTGGAAAGATGACAGAGGAAGCACTCCTTCAGCTCCGTGATGTATTGAGCAAATGGGAAGCAAGTAAATAGAAGAATCGGCGACCGGTAGACTGCAGAAAGTGATGAATGGCCAAGTTTTGCTTCAACACATCGAGAGAAGAGTGGAAATTGTAACAACACTAAGTATACATCTGAGGTAAGATTACGTGGGTAAGAAATTAATTAGACTAGCAGTGGCATCCTTGGAGAGGTCCAGCCATTGTGAGCCTTTAAAAAGATTTTTTTCGAATTTTCATTAAGAATTTTTACTGTAATAATTCTAAGCATTTTCATGTGTTTATTTTTAAGAAATTGCAAAATTTAATTTAATTTTTTGAGATTGTTCTGTTTACATCCAAGTGTAATTATCCCGGGCAACGCCGGGTACCTTTGCTAGTAATTAATAAACTTCCTAGACTAAAATAAAGAAATCCGAGTTTTACCGGAAAACGTTACACTTCCGAGCGTGACGGATCAGATACTTTCACTCTCCAGCAAAATTTTGTATGCAGTGCACCTATAGAAATTTTCACTTCAAAAAATTTAAAACAAACACCAAAGTGAACAACCAGAACACAAAAAAAAATCACAGAGAGTAGAAGAAAATTAAGTGAGAAACTGTATTTATAATAGATTGCAATGATGATTGCCCCACCCTCTAAAGCTTTGGATCACAGTTAGTAGTAGTCAATTGAAACAATGCACTCATTATTAGAAAATTAAAAAAACAAACAATACACCTTGAAACAGAAGTAGTTTAATTTAGAAGAAAGTGTCAAAGGGCATGGAAAAAATTTGGTTGCCCGAGAAACAATAGTTAATTAGTAATTAGGTAATCAACTTGAGGAACCAGTATGTCAACACTGACACGTTTTGGTGGGTATATAAGGGAATCAAACTAGAGATTAGTAAACTATATACTACTAGGAAGGCGTGTTGTGGCACGAATCTGTTGGGTGATTTCAGAGTGTGAGTGGAATATACAAAAATTTCGCTCAGATGCACCAAACAGATTTTGAATTTCTGTTATCTTTAATCAGCCCTAAAATTGGTAAAAATGACACGAAATTTCGGAAGGTGATTTCCATCACTAAAAGGTTTAATATTTTAGTATTAAAGAAAATAATATCGAAACTGCCCAAAGATTTTGACTCATATAATACATATTTTAAAACTACGATTCACTTCTGTAATATTTTATATTCCCATAACATCTTAAACAACAATGAGGAATATTTCTCTAACTCATTACAATCGTTTATTTATATTTGTATAAATGTATATTTTATTTCAATGTATAAATAAGATATTTTTTAAAATAAATAAATAAATAATTAAATGAAATATATATTTTAAAATAATAAATATATAAATGTTTTGTGCCCTGTAGTGCGTGGGAGGGGGGGTGCCGTAAGGACCCCCTTACGATAATTCACCCCCAAGCACAACAGGAGCGGGTTTTTGGACATGCGCGGGGTGAATGTTATATTCGCAAGGAGTAGAGGCTGACAAACGATAAATCATTCATTTTAATTGATTAGAACCAATAATTAAGAATACAAATTATTAATATTGAAAATTGGGGCCCCATATTAAAAAACGACATAAACTTTAACAATTATATCAAAAATTAGCTAACAATCAATTAACTTGTTTAAACAACGCGAAATATTCTGAATTGACAAACATTTAATTGAAAACGTGCACCAGCACATGGGAAGCCAATGAGCCAATCATACTACATGCCCAATCTGTAATGCCTACAACCCAGGCTACCAGTACCTGACGAGAGTGAATAGATTGCGAGATCTACCCCAGGAAAGCGTCACGCCCTCCTTTCTTTTGTTGCCAATCACTGCTATATATTAGCGCTGCACAAGCTTGGTCAACCAGGGGAGAGAGCATTAACCCCTCAACAACAACCTTTGGACTTTTCACTGTCCGCTCATAGACGCCGTAGACTTTACTCTATTCACTCACATATCACGTTGCTATCGTTAAGTAATTATTTTTTTATAACGATTATTATTAACGAGACAATCCACCACCAATACATGTAGGCATGCTTTTAGTAGACGCTCATAGAACGCCCCCACGTGACAGGCTTCGCTTCACAGACGCTAAACGGTTATAAACATCGTTTATTGTAAACATTTATGTTTAACTTATTCAAATTTAACACTAGTCGATCGCTAATCAACGCCAGTGTGCTTCAGCGCCGTGCAATGAAAAACATTTAACTCTAAATTGGCTAAAAGTCTCTCATATAGACTCTCATAAGAGAATTAACTGTCGATCATGAATTATTAATTGTAATCGTCACTTTCTTTTGATATGCACCTTCCCAAACGTTAATTATTCCCACTGGTGATCATAACTTCAAATATGTCAGTAATAATAAAATAGAACGATCTCACCGCTCTGTTGTTGATTCATTCTCATCTTGGTCGGGAAACTTCGTTCTAGACGCATTCCTTCATATAACGCTTGCTTTCGTCGTATGACAGTCACGCACATTAAAAGAAAAACATAGCCATAGTCAATTCACAGGTCAGATTACTTAAAACTAATTCATCACCATCATACAGGCCTGCTTTCATCAAAAACTCCTATTTATCAGCAGAAGACACATCCAAAAACATCGCTGCTAACTCGGGAGGGGGGAACTCGAACGCTGTTTTCCTTCGACGACGCTTTCCTGCAAAGCCTGAACAACGAACGCTCACTCTCTCAACAATCTCCCATTTCCTCCGGGTTTGTTGAGGCTCAAATACTGAGAAAAGCTGCCCCAACAATGTCTGCTTACGATTATCCAAACAATTGCGGCAACTTCCCTCAGAAAACTTAGAAAAAAACTATTTCCAACAATCAAAAAAAATATCACATACGTACTACAGAACGCAGTTTCCTATATAGCAAACTGACTTATTTTTATTTAAAAATTCCACACACTTGATCCATATTCGTAACCAAACCCACCACAAAACACTTACACAACTACTGCAACACAATCGCTACAAAACTCATTTATTCAAACAAATACACTTAACACACAGAAATTTGCATAAACGATACCAACCAACTATAAAATGAAAACAAAATACCAAACGAACTCAAAACACACTGACACCAGTCACAGTTTATTAAATTATCATTTATATAAACATATAAATTAAAAAATAAATCTATTAAAGAGAAGACTATATTTATTTATTCCTTTAAAGAAATGAAAATAAAATCACTGATTTTATTTAAACAGGGGAAAAGGGGGCTATAGGGAGGGGGAAGGTTAAGGAAGGAGGAAAAGAAACGCTCTCCATTTTAATCCTTTGATGTGTCAGAGAAAAACCGCCTTCTGAGCGATCGTGCCCGTTGCTTGCTTCGAGACATATTTTGACACAAGCAAACCGTCCACACTTGTTTCCATCCGGTGTAACGCAACGGGCATTTGCAACTAGTGTGTAGTAGGCTTTACGCACCCACGAGTGTGGCCAGGTGCAAAAACAATGGGACACCCCCTCCACATTCCAAAGGGACCATATCCGGACCCTTTCTACTTATCAATTAAATTTTGATTACAAACTTAATTGTTCTTTAGATTATTTTTTTATTAAATCTTTTTCATCATTTGTTCATTTAAATTTTTCAATGTTTATTAACAAAAATTGCTTCTGCTATCTCTCGTGCAAAGAAAAAGAATTTCATGAATAAACTGTCCCGACTCGAGGCTCTAAAAAGTTTCTGCTCGACTGTACCATTCCAATTTATTTACACCAGGTTTTAGCGATAACCATGTCTGTTGGCAAAAGTGGTTTGTGAAAAAAATTCCTAGTGGCCTGGAAGCGAAAAGTCACCTGACCAACTGGGTGCTAGCAACAATCCATCCTTCATTGTTTCCAATAAAACCGAAATAGGGATTACCTCTCAGATACACATAATATGAGCACGAAGCCTTGATTAAACCCATTAAAATTTTGCTTGAACGAGAATTAAACATGTTTATTTCGTTTATATAAAACGAGACAAGAACTCTGGAATAAAATAAAAATTCAAAATGAACACAGGGTCGCAAGACCCTCAAAAAACCCTTATAGGAGTGGAGCGCTGATAATAGCCATTTTTCATTTCTCCAAGTAACTGTCTTGTGTATTATAAACTCCGTCTACAACAGTAAATTTTCGATTTCCTGATGGTCCTCTTATAGGCGGCTTCGACTGCATTTCTTAATTATCATTCTTTTTGTTTACAATTTCTGTTAGTTTTATTCTTATGCGTTATTCTATTGCCTCGTTATCATCTTCCATTGGTCCCCATTCTTGTCCTATCCTTGCATTATGTTCTCACTAATGCACCTTTTTCACATCTCTTCCCATTGGCCGCGGTCTTGTCCTATTTTATTTCTAGTCTTCGCAGTGGTTCCCTGAATCTGAAAAAGAAGAAGGCTCCAGGAAGAGACAAGGTAATAAAGCCTTAAAGAATCTCCCTAAGAACATCATTAGCGACATCTCGAATATCATAAGCGACTGTTGGAAGTTTTTTTCTATTTCCCGACTGTTTGGAAGCAGTCTATTGTGTTAAGTAACCCCAAGCAGGGTCAAAATCATGCAATACCCGCGAGCTACCGACCTATCAGCCTACTCCTGTCGATGTCTAAAGTCTTGGAGAAAACGATCCTCACCAGGTTCAAAGACTACTGTCTCACCAATGGTTTATTGCGGAAAGAACAGTTTGGCTTTCGAGCCGCCCACTCGTGTCAGATGCAGATATGGAGGCTCGTTGAAGATCTGAGCACCCCACTAAACTTTTCCAGATACTGTTGCGTGGTTTTTCTTCATGTCAGCAAAGCTTTCGATCAGGTGTGGCACGAAGGGCTAAGCTACAAAATGATTAAAGACGGGTTCCCTTCTGATTTGATTATAACGGTGAGATACTTTCTCAGCGACAGGTTCTATCAAGCCAAAGTTGGCAAAAACTTCTCCACGCCCCGCAAGGTAAAGGCCAGTGTCCCACAGGGTTCTCTCCTCGGACCGGTTCTCTTTAATTATTTTGTTCACGACTTCCCAAAACCCAAAAAGTGTAATTTATATTTCTATGCTGATGATACTGTCATCATGGCATGGGCGCACCAGTCATCTCACGTCATCACTCGGCTGCAGAACGCCTTGAAGATGTTCGAGGACTGGTTTAAGTGCTGGGAACTGAATCTTAACGTCGGAAAATGCAAAACTTAAGAGCCCCCCGGATTCCCTGGTTCTGTTCAATAAGAAACTCGAATGGATTGACAACTACAAATATCTTGGCGTTATCATCGACTCAAGCCTCTCCTGGAATCGTCAGGTAAATTTTGCTCTGAACAAAGGCGACTATATGTAAAAGCAGATGTAGTGAACTCCAGTCGTTCCAGAATGTTACCCTGAGGATCATTGCGCAACTTGGAAGAAGAACCGTAAAAAATCATTACATCCACTCGAATATGAACATGACTCATATTGGAAAGTGTGCCCATGATCTCCTGATGAACATGGTGCAGACGATGAACAGCCATGATAATGACCTGGTGCCTGAAATACTGAAAACTTGGATGGAAATGAAAACCGAGGCATATTCTTGATGTCAACTTCGAAGATACTGGCAACGTTTCCTTCCCGGATTATTGGAAGATGTAATACCATCATCCCCCTCTTCCACTCTTCTGACAATCTTATTTTTTGTGTTTTCATTATTTGGAAGACCTGTTTGGGTTAGTCAGGCTTCTTGCCTATTTCAGTGTATTTCATATGGAATTTATTCCGGAAGGTTGAGAATCGTGTAAGCACTCCTTACATTCCACCTGAACAAATGTACACTTCATTGTTCGATTGTCGATGTCGATTGCCAATGCCCCTAATATCACTTTCACTCTTTCCTTTGAAAAAGATAGCCTTTATTCGAAATGTCAGCTTTTTTTCAGGGTCCTGCCACTCTGTGTTAAATTTTCATATTTATTCCGATAGAAAGTAACTAGCTGGCCGCCCGTGCTTCGCAACGGAGTGTTACAGAACCCTTATTACGACAATAGCTGAGTAACAGGATAGTGACAACACTTCCTAGAAAGCAAGCCTGTGCACGGAATCGTCATACATTGTTACAACATCATAAAAAGTCAGAATTTAGGGCTTATTAGAGAGGTTCAGCACCACGTAAACGTGAACGTGAAGCGAACGCGTGTGACGTTTCTAGTCTGAAATGATGTAGCTTTTTCATTGTTTCAGTTCATAGTTTTTTATTATATATCTGTGGGGGAGACCGAGTTTCCTCGAGAGTCCTCATTTCCTCGAGTAATGAAACAGATGTGTACGCACACGCGTTTGCAGCGTTCGTAACAGGAAATAGCGTAATGCAATGGGCATTTGCAACTACAAAGGGCATTTTTTTTTGTAGTCAGATCTGACTAGGTCATGTGACCTATGACGAGTTTCTGACTTGCATCTGAGCTGATCTGAGTCGAAGTGCCGAACGCAATAACTGACTGACTTGAAGACTGAAGCGAAATCGACCTGCAGAATAGATGATTAGATAGTTCATGGAGCAATCTAACGTTGCTAATTTAAAAATAAATAAGGCAATTACTGTAGTAATAAAATCCTCACTGTCCTGAACCAATTGAAATTGCTGTTGCCATTTTCGAGAGCAAAGAAAATGAAATATTTTTAATACTTATCGGAATAAAAATACTTAATTTTAATAATAATAATAATTTTAATATTTATCGGAATAAAAATACAATCGCTTTCCTGTAGTAGGTCGGAAAAGTTTTCGTAGCGAAACGACCGTATCACTTTTATTTGTAAAAAAAACATTTATTTGTTTCGGCACACTTTTTCTTAATTTTTTTTCTCGCGGTACATCCATGTAGTTTCACAATGCATAGCAGTGCCGGGGCACACTCTTTTGAGAACCCCTACCACAGATTAAGGGGAAAAACCCGTTTTTTTTTCATTAATCTTTTATTATCCTTCATGGACAGAAGAGAGGCTACGTCATGGATTAATTTTCTGAGTTCCTTAGTCAAGAATTTTTCGACTGACCTATACGTCACCATTCTGACTAGATTATGATGTCACAAGTCCTCTGCCAAACACGTTTTCTGAGCAGTTAGTCAGTCAGAATCAGTTGCCAAACGTTTCGCGCCTCAGATCCAGTCCGTTGGTTCCTTTGCCAGCGTTCGCTAGGCCAGGCCCGGCGGTGAGAATGAAAACAAGCTCCTGTTGAAAATTAAACTGGAGACACAAACAGAAATTAGAGTGACATGTACCATATTAGTAATCTGTGACATGTATATTAAAGCGAATGCACACAACTTTATTTTCGGGCAGAACAACATTAATATTTTTATATTTTTTTATTTGAACCGATAAAAGATGACTTGTAAACGGCGTGTTTTAAATGTGTAGGCCTATTTTTTTTACATCCAGCCTTTGCGCGCGTCGGTAAAATAATAATAATAATAATCCATATAAATATTATAAATCAGAGTCTGTTGAAACGTTTGTCCTTTTACAACTCAGAAAATACTCAACGAATCTCCACGAAATTTTCCATGTACGTAGTTAGTGACACTGTGCTTCACGTAGGGTACTTTTTATACCGTGTTTATATCAATTTTTTAAGTTATTCTTATTTTTCGAAAAGTTGAATTGTTTTCAAAGAATGTCACTAGATGGCGAGGGCAGACAGCGCACTAATATCATAGTCTTTTTATCCCCTGGTCTATGCACCCGCGCAAATTCCGTTGGTTTAGTCAATAATTGAATTGCTGTGTTTATGGCGATTTTAGTCCCCTCTATTGCATGAATTTGCCTACATCTCAAACTTAACAATATAATTTAACGACCGTACAACGTAACAAAATGTCAGCTCGCAGCTGACTATTACGTGTTCAGCAAGAAATACATAACATCAGCTGACAGTTTTGTTACGTTGACGAGCGTTAAATTATATTGTTAAGTTTGAGAAGTTGCCAAATTCATGCAATAGAGGGGACTAAAATCGCTTCTTCCATAAATACAGCAATCCAATTATTGACTACAACAGAATTTGCGTGTGTGCACAGGCCAGGGTATTAAAAGACCGTGCTAAAATTTAGTTATATACTATTGTAACTTTATTTTGACATATTATTATTATTTTATTAACTAATTTCGTTTATAGAAGCAAAATTACTACATAATGATTAAAGAGACCATAGCTTAAATTTCAGCATCAATAATGCAAAATTTCATCATACAAACCAATGACGTATATTAAAGATAGACCCGGAAAACTACCAGCATACTTGAAGTGGGAAGGTCCGTCTTGGCCGAAAGTGAGCAAAACACATGGCTAAACATGAGGGTACCTGATTAATTTGAGTATTGATTGAGTTATTATTTAACATTTTGCGATTCTCCCTTCGTTCTGTGTTGTATTGATTGAGTTATTATTTAACAAATTTGGAGTTATAATTTAACATTTTGCGATTGTTCTGTTTACCCACAAGTGTAATTATCCCAGGAATGCCGGGTCCTCTATTAAAGATAGACCCGGAAACCTGCCAGCATACTTGAAGTGGGAAGGTCCGAGAGTGAGAAAAACACATGGCTAAAGATGAGGGTACCTGATTAATAATTCTTTCACACTCCGATCATGGAATGATAAGTTTATCTCTTTGTTAACTATGTATTTGAAGTATTTTATAATATTTTATAAACAATTTTTCAATCATGGTTTCAATTTCAATTTCGTTTTGATCATCTTTTGGTACGTATTTTCGATTTATGGTTGTGGAAAGAGATTCCTGAGACTTTTTCATGTCTATTTGTACGGTTGTACGCGGAAACTTGAGGAATGGTTTTGAATTAATGATTCCTCGGGCCCAAAATCGTCAAAAACAAAGAAGCCACACAGCTAACAACACCACGGTTCACTCCTGCCCACATTTGTGGCGATGTTAACAATAGGATTCGGAATCTACCTTTAATATACGCATAGTCTTTAAATAGTAGATGGTCATCTAACTCCACTGAAAAATGAAGCTAAAGTTTCTAGCTCCCGATAGGGGGGTAACTCAATTGAAAAATGGCGCTGCATATACAATCGGACTAAAAACGCATGCAGCGCCGCCCTATCGTGAGCTAGAAATTTTAGTTGCATTTTCAGTTTCAATGCAGCCGGAATTATTGGCATAATATGCCGAAATTAATGTATTCTACATAATCTTAAAGAAATAATTCACAATCCAACTACTGAATGCATTACATAGCTCACTATTAATTTTGGGCATCAACTAAATAAATAAAATAACTTTACAAGTTAGGAAATTCAGATCACGCTAGGTGCCACGTAGAGCGCAGAAAGTCCATTGCGACTATGCGGCTCCTAGCGTGATCTGAATTCCTTAGCTTCCTTTAACCACAGCCTACTATATAGATAACAGCCTGTTCAATCGACAGTTTCCAAGTTTCACCACAGTAAAGGAGGAGGGTGCTTTTAAGTAGGGTAAAGAAAGCCTTTTTAGCATTGAAAAAGCCTTACCACTGCTACCATTCTATTGTTTTCTACTGGTTAGCCTACAAACAGGCTGCATATTTACATATATATGTAATCTTATTTAATACTTAATCTTATATTTAATCTTATATATTAATCTTAATCTTAATCTTTATTTTTATTAATCTTATTTAATCTTATATATTATAATATATAATCTTAATTTTACATATTAATATATCAATCTTATATATTAACATTATTTAATACTTAATCTTATATTTAATCTTCTATAATTGTTAAAAAAAAAATTTATAACATGTCGCATTTTTTTTGAAAAGTAACATTCTTTGGCTTGTTAATGGTGCATATTAATTAATATCTAGGAATATTGTTTCATTTTGACACTTAAAAAGACTTGATCAGCTGTAGCTCTGTGCATAAGTAAACACAGTTGTTATAAGGTTTTCTCTCACTAAAAGCGCCCTCATGTGAGAAGTCGTTGAATTAAGGTGGTCTTAAGATTTCAATGGAAATTGTGTCGATTGAACAGGCTGATACCTATATAGTAGGCTGTGCCTTAACAATGGAAAACGACGGGAGTTGAATGACCATTTACTTCTATAGACCGTGATATACTTTATTGGAACAAACAGCCCGAGTAATGCCAATTTCTCCTATAGATAAGGCCTGAGCGCGAAAACGTCATACATTGTTACATCATCATCCGAAGACATGTTTAATCGCATTTCTACCAATAATAAGCCCTAAATTATGTTTTCGCATGATGATGTAACAGTGTATGAAGTTTTAGCGCTCAGGCCTTGTCTTTAGGAGGCGTTGGCAATGCCCGACAGGCATATCAGCTAGACTTTTGTTTTCATAAGATGTCACTAGATGGCGATGCCATAGGATGAATGTTTCATTTTATTCATTTTTCCAGACTTTCAAGGTCGCGGGTATAAATTTTCAGGAAGCTTTCTTCTCTCACGGTCAGTTATACATTGCTTGCTCCCGCGTGTCCAGATGACGAAATCTACATGTTTTTGCGCCACAGGGGAAGACATACAACCTTATTTACCGAATTGAACTTGAATGCACAACTACTTGACAATCCATGCCCAGCTTGCCTGTGTAGCTGATTCATTTATCTTATCATTCTTTTATTCATTATTTACTTTTGTACATATAATTTAATTTTCTTTTGTTCCCAGTTCATAGTTCAAAAATCATCATTTTTAGTTTAAAATGATTATGAAAGGTTTGGAGAAGGCTTTCTGGACTGTTTCTCATTTTCTTGCATTTCGTTCATACTTTCTTAATCATAGTTTAAGTTACAACATAACAAACAATCGTTAAAAAAATTACTCAACGCATCTTTTCCATCCGGGCGAAGCCGGGTAATATTGCTAGTAAAATATATATATTTACACACAATAACGAAAATGTATCGTGTGCCTTTAACTGTTCAAGTCTATCTGCCTTCTCGGACTACTAGATCAAGTCCGACGGTGATCTATGATTATCCATGATAATCCAAAAATCCAGCATAGAAGCTATAGTAATATTATTATTGTATTCATAGACCGATCTTTATGAAATATTTTAACTAAGAAATATTCTGACCGTCGATGCATCGACGCTCAATTTTGCAAAACAAATGAAGCTCGTTTAACGTCCTTCTTTTTAATTAAGTTAAAAATAAATAAATAAAAAAACAAAATAACTAAATAAATAAATAAATAAAATTTTAGTTCAATAAAAATATATAGAAGAATCCAACAAATAATCTGTAGTTACAAGGATGGATGAAGGGGGGGGGGGTGGATTCTCATCCGTTCTTGGTAGAATCCTATCAATGACGTCATTTTCTGCCCGAATCGACAGCAAAAGTTGAACTGATTCTATTTTGAAATTCTAAGTTGAAATGATCGTCTAAGCGCGCTGTTTTTGTGCTTCCATATAATCAGCTAAACAAGGGCGGCGAAATTGGTAGAAACTGCCGATATGGGCAGAAAATGACGTCATTTGACGCGTTGACGCGCACATGGAAATCCAGCTTCAGTGTTGGAAAATCACCGAGTTGCAAGTCTTAGTGTTGGAAAATGCTGAAAATTGATGAAATTGCAGAATTGTTAGACATTAGTCCTGGTTCAGCCCACCACATCATTTCAATAGGTTTCACACCTTCACTGCTGAAAAATCGGATAACTGGACGCTGTTCTTCTTTAGTGCATGTTTAAAGTAGGGTGGCCATCTTTAAATTGCTGCTGTGATGTTGTTTGCTTGTCTCGACTTTCCTGCCACCTACAGGATATTTCTACCACTCATTTTTAACGGATTTGCAGAATTTTAACACTGTGGGACGAAATTTGGAATTTTAATTACAATTTTGCGGCTTTCATTTGACTCACCTTCGTGTTTTGTTATACGATAACCTCGTATTATAGGATATTATTACAAACTGTTATTGTAATAAATTGAATGTCTTTTTCAGTATACTGAAAATACATAAAAACTTTTAATGATCAGATATAAATTCGAGAATATCCGTTTCCTTAAATCCTATGTAAATTCGAGATAGGCATTATATGATTATTTCTAAAACATGGCAGGTCGCGTGTATTGTATTACTGGACTAGCAGACCCGGCAATGCTTCGCTATTGTTATGTATGAGCGTCTTCTAAAAATCAATCTTTTGGCTCTTAAAAATGTTATTATTGTATTATGTTTCACTTCTCTATAATCACCGGCTCTTTAGCTGAGTAAATTTGACGCATGGCCGGAGATGAAAGGTGAAGAATAATGTTCACTTTTTTGTATATTCACATTCAGAAATTGCAAAATTTTATCAACAAAGAGTCCGAGCAACGCCGAGTATATCAGCTACTTCATAATGAATCGAAAAATAGTCATGGATACTTTAAAGAAAATTTTAAATCAAATAACAAAATCGATATTTTATGACCAACAACCACGTGGCCAAAATCCGACCAATCACGATCCATGTGACGTCACGCGGGTCCTCCAAAATTCTTCAATAGTTGGTCAACCGGATCAAACCGACCTAACATGTGGAATTTGATTCCGGCGCCTCGAAGACGTGCGCCCATCTGTTAGGAGCCTTTTGGGTATGTACAGTTTATAACCTAAACAAACAAATCACGCGAGTCAAAAAGAAAAAAAAGAAAAAAAAAAGACCAACCACATGGCTAATTTTTTTTTAATTTATGGATTATATGACTACTTATGAAAACGTCAATCATTATATATTATTTTTACTTCAACCTCCCCCCTTCTCCACCTGACTTAAGAAAATCAGATAATCGAGACAAAGTATCGATATCGCAAATGCAGATTTTACGTTATTCATTACATGCCTTTATAACCAAAATACTGTAATTAACCCCCCCCCCCCCCCGCCATCATTCGGAGATTGGTCGCCACGAAAAGCCCTATTAGAAAATAAGATACATTATATTCCTGCGCGAAATATAATCGCAATTCCTGTTGATTGCTGTTTCACGCAATCCATTATATTCCTGTTGATGCTGTTTCACGGAATAATCGCAAAAGTTTGGATTTTATATATATAGAAAATAGTAGCAAATTGGAAAATTGAGATTATGATTACAAAATGGATTACTGAACATAGGAGGACAAAAAAAAATTTCCGAGGGCGGGATTCGAACCCATACCTGCAAAATAAGACGCTAGCAACATACCGCTGTATTACAACAATAAGCTTTCATTTGATATCAAATTTTTGGTATTTATGAAGTTTTTTTTCCTCTCAAAACTCATCCAGGTGATCGCAGAGCAGCTTCTTTTCAATATTCTTTTTATTTTTTGCCATATTCTTCGAAGTTCGCCAAGGGAGATGGAGAGAATGCAGACTCGATTCGATAGACACAATAATGGCAGCGAAGCGCCAGACCGACAGCAGCGAAGTCGACGCGATGACGTCATGGCGATGCTGCCTTCTGTGGCGAAACGGAATGGAAATTTTTCTTCAACACCAGAGACAAACTTTCCATCGACATTTTGGTGATCAAAAACGAAATGGAAAGGAAGTGACATCATAAAAATTTTCCGTTAGGGTTCCGTTCTGGTGTGATTCTGGTGATGTGGAAACCACGCCTTACTGTTGATGCTGTTTCACGGAAGAAGCGCAAAAGCAAACAACGACGTCACAATTTCTAAGCAAACATCACAATTTTTTAAGGAATGCAAAAATCCCATTGAGCTCCAGGTAAATTGAGTTTTAAAAAAAATCTACAATGGAAAGGAGGAAAGAATAAATAAAATCCTTTCTTAGCGAGCACCTAGAAGCCAAGAGAAATATACTTGTCAAATTTCAAGTTTGAAGGCTTCATAGTTCTGGAGATTTCGTGATGAATGAGTGAGTGAGTGAGTCAGTGAGTGGTATTTAGATTTTATAGATATAGATTTCTTTTAAAAAACCTTTTTGCAGGATTAATCATTTGTTACTCAAAAGTTATTTCACTTTAACAATGAATAGCCTCTATCCAAAACGTCAACTTTTGTTCAAGGTCTTACCACCCTCTGTTCAATTTTAGTAAAAAGGTCAGAAATATAATTTTATTTGTTTTATTGTACAAAATTTGATCGAGGGATAGCAGCTTTTAATTTTATGTTTATATTCGATTTCATTGCTAACTTCTTGAATTTCTTGTTGTGCCATGTCAAAATTCTCAAAGTTCTTTATTGAATAATAAAGTAATTACAGGCAGATTGATAACAGTCCATATTTACAAAACATAGTGATTATCAATCTGCCTGTAATTAATTATTCAGTTTGTATACAGTTATAATTTACTGCTTGTTTAAGTTTTATTGTTTAAGGACGAGAGTTCCGAAAATTTTCATGCATAATGGCGATACCATTATCCTCATATTTTCTTTTTTAGCTTTTCATATTTGTCAAAATAGAGATGGCTTCCATTTTCTACGATGAATCACATTCTACCATTCGAGGGTGCAGAAACTAAAAGATAGGTGACTATTTTAACGCAGTTAGCGCGGCGATCGCGCCGTTTTTCAAGCGCAGTTCAAAACGTTTACGTTCAAGGTCGCCAATACGTTCCGGGGACATGATTTGCACAATATGCATGCTGTGGGCGCACTGGCTGTTCCGCATCGCTCGGTGCGTTTCGTGCACGCTGTTCTTCATTGCCAGTGCGTTTAGTTATCGTGCGTTTGGTGCGCGCACGAAACAGGAGACGTTAAAGAGAGATCGAATCTCAGTGCGGTAAAGACCATGTCAGCACCGCGAATTATAGAAATAATTATCAGTAATTGTTTGTAAGCGTCCACAGCGTGATTTTTAACTAAACAAACTAAAAAGAGTTAATAAATTCTTTCAATGTCATTCATTTAACGTCTCTTTTCTTTAAATCATCCATTCGTGACTTCGCTTTAGAGCTATACACATTTTAATAAATAAACCTTTACACGGAGTGCATTAAATGAATTAAAATGACAAAGTAATATTTGGAAACTCTTTCTAGTTTTCTTACTTACAAAGATATTGCTGTGAAAGCTTACAAACAATTAGGATTACCATTAAAACATTAATGATTCGATCTCTCTTTAACGTCTCCTGCACGAAACACTGGATAGGCATATTCGGCAACTCATCTGACTGGATCTGAGGCAACTTATTCTGACTGACGGACTGCTCAGAAAACGTGTTCTGCAGAGGAATGACATGGACCGTTTATTTTGAAAGTGGTGTAAGTCCATTTTTTAAAAAAAAATGAGCTATCACGTAATTCGTGCTTAATTTAATGTATATTTTTTATGTATAACCAGTCCATGTTTAATTTCTTAAAAAATTCCCATGTTTTGTACAACTTAAAATCGGTCGGTAAATGAAATTACATAATCATCGATTATTAAAGTGGTGTAAGTCCAATTGACAGAGGTAGGTGGCTTAGCAGACGGTTGCCGATTAGTAGTCTGTTATTATTCATTTGTACTGGGTAAAATCGAAATTTACAAATGGCATTGATGTGGTTGAAGGTTGTCCAGTCGTTGGATAATAACATTGACATAATTGATCACAAATTTTTACTCTCGGGGCATTCATACCTTCCGAACGATGCAGATTTTGGTATCATAGAAATGGCATTGCGAAAAAAGAATTTTCTGTACACACCACAGGATTATTATGATGTAATAACACAATGTAGAAAACGTGACAAATTCATTTTACATGAAATGAAACGAGAGAATTTCATTTCAACAAAAAATCTTAAAAATGCGATTAAAAAACAGATAAAAAAAAACACTAATGGCGAACAGGTCAATTGGTTACAAATATGTTGGTTGAGATTTCTCAAAAGTGCACCATACACTATTTTATGTAAAACTTCGATGAAGGACGCAGAATTTAAAACTATAAATTTATTACCTACACGTCCTGGAAGACCGCCAAAATTTGAAAAAATCGCCCTGGCGCCTTTGTACCAAAATGCCAGGCCTATTAGTTACGAAAAATATAAAGACATGAGTAGATATACTCCTATTCTACGCGCATATTAATGAGGTGGGCGTGGTCAATTTGATCCAATTAATTAGGGCGTCGGCCGTTTAATGTGGGCGTTGGTCAATTTGATCTAATTAAAGTCCCTCCCCTCCCTTAATTTGGGTGTTGGTTGATTAATTAGGGCGTTGGCTTTTAATTTGGGCGTTGGTCTTTTTAATTTGGGCGTTGGTCTTTTATTTGGGTGGGGCCTGGAATAAAATTAATTTTATCATCCTCTGATATGCACCAGGGTGAGGGATTAGAGGGGTCCTAATACTCTCAGCAAAAGCCACTTGGGTGATTCTGGCTTACAAGTGAACACCTCTCGACGAGCTTATATACCATACTTTTCGGCTAGCGGCTTCCGTACTGGCGCCTCAGCGGATTAAACTAATTGCCTAATTACTAATTCACTATTGTTTCTAGGGTAACCAAATTTTTCCAAACTCTTTTACAATGTCTTCTACGACTGCTGTTTCAATGTGTATTGTATTGTTTTTAATTTTCAGCTAATGGATACATTGTTTCAATTGATAGGTGTGCAGCTGAGGTGGGGGCTAATACTGTCTAAAAGGTTGGGCCTGTACAATCATATACCTGTTTATAAATAAATAAATAAATACAGATGTGTTCTTTACATAACTTAATTTAAATTTTTGTCATGGATGAGGCATTTTCTAACCCTGCTAATGCAGCAGGTTTTGGTGGCGTGAGAGGTTTAGCTAAACAAACAAATCATTCTGAAAAAGAGACAGGTGAATGGTTAAGGGGCGTGAGAGCTTATACGCTGCATAAACCGGTGCGTCATCATTACCCCCGTAATCGAATGCGTGTATATGCGCCATTTGAACAATTTCAAGTGGACTTGGTTGATCTAACCAGTTTGTCAAAACAGAACGATGGTTATAAATTTCTACTTACCTGCATCGACGTTTTCTCGCGCTATGCGTGGGTCATTCCTCTAAAAACGAAGAGGGGACTCGAGCTTCAGAAAGCCTTTCAAAAAATTTTCACACTCAGCAGTGTTCCTGTAAAAGTGAACAGCGATAAAGGGAAGGAGTTTTTAAACAAACACGTTCAAGATTATTTTAAAGCACTCGACATCGATTTCTTCACCACAGAATCAGATTTGAAAGCCGTTACGATCGAACGATTCAACCGTACGTTAAAAACGAGGATGTTTAAGTTTTTTACATTTACCAACAAACACAGATACATCGACGTCTTACCGGATCTCGTGTTAAGCTACAACCAACGCAAGCACAGAGCCCTGGGTATGGCACCAGCTGATGTCAATGAACGAAATGCCCCAGCTCTATGGCTGAAACAACAGAGTTATTATACAGCAGCACCACAAACAAAGCCAAGGTTGCAAGTCGGTGATTACGTACGTATTTCGAAAGTGAAAAACATATTTGATAAAGGTTATCTTCCAAACTGGACAGAGGAGGTGTTTGAGGTTTCAAAAATCATTTATAGAAAACCTGTTGTGTATAAAATTAAAGATTACGATGGTAGCGAGGTCTCAGGTGTATTCTACGACCAGGAGTTACAAAAGGTGAAAAAACCCGAAGTTTTTAACATTGAACAGATTATTCGTCGGCGTACGAGGCGTGGTGTTCGCGAAGCTTTTGTGAAATGGCAAGGTTACCCAGCCAGCATGAACAGCTGGGTGCGAGAGATTGATCTTTTAAATGCTTGACAAGAGGCGATTGACAGCAGTTGGATCCGAGTACAGCGATCATGTATGAAGATACGGATTTTTATGTTACGCTACCATCAAATACACCTACGGGTGATCAAATTCATTCCAATACAACAGCTCATTTTATCACAAGACTGCCGAGGACGCTACGTTTCCAGGGGCGATGGGAGGTTGGTTTATCGGAAACACATTTCCCTGCCCTCTTTAAGAACATTACGACTGTAAACAACACTTTCGAAATAGGTTTCAAGACTGATCACATAGATGAACAAATCGATTTCAGCATTGTTTCACCAGTAAGAACTCCGACATTCCAGACTTTCATAATCGAAGTTGAATTGGTGTTACAAGCCTATTTGAAAGATGCTCTCATTTACCATAACCCTTCTTTAGACCTCAATGTCGTCATGAGTTTGCCGCTGAATGTCGGGATTCGCTTTAACACGCCCGAATTCTGTAAGTTGTTCAATGTTTCGCCAAACATTTTCTACGAGGACCGTTTCTCTCTAACTCCGGATTACAACCGGCCGTTTAAGTGGGTATCCGAATTTTCTGTTACGTTTAGGTATCCCAAGTCTGCACCTCTTTATCAAAAAATTTTTGAATTTAAGAGTACCAAACTGCAAAATAGGGAAGCCGCAATTGATTTTCTAAAAGATAGTTTTAGAAAGGCGGGCATCGAGACAAAGATTGTTAATGATCTTGTATTGTTTACGGGGTCCTCAACGCAGTTCATCGAATTTCCAGCCGCTGTCAACAATGGATTTATACCGGCTAGGTTTCTGAACAAGAAATTGAAAACACCTATTACTATGCCCTTAAACGACACAGATGACGGTTTTATCAGCTGTGTTATTTTTGATCCGCCTGACACTCCAGAACGGTGCATCTTAAAAATTCCTGAGGGGTATTATGATAGTCGTAGCGATGTTGCCGAGGCGCTCGTTAAATTGATTCCATTGAAAGAACAGGCTTTTTACAAAATCAATCTCACACCTAACAAATGTTTTCATTTCAGATGCACAGAAGGTCGCTATATTAGTTTTAGCGAAGGTTTATGTTACACATTGGGTTTACAGGCTGAACTCGCTGACCTAGAACTCGTTATCGGTGAGGGTTCAATCCCGATAGATCTTACGCGTGGCATACATGGTTTTTATCTGTATACAGACATCATACAACCGCAGGTCGTGGGTAACACATTCGCTCCGCTCCTACGAATCATACCCGTTTCACATGCCAGACGAGAAGTGATTTATCAGACTTTTCATTCACCCGACTACTTTCCCTTAAGTAAAAACGTCATTAACGCGATTGAAATCGCGGTTCATTCCGACCACGGTGATTTACTCGCGTTTTTAACAGGTAAAACCATAGTGAAATTACATTTTCGTAAGAAACAACTGTAGTGCGAGGTTGATTTCTTTTTTCTCTCCTCCTCGATTACTTCAAGATGCATATCCCCTATCAGCCGAGCCAGGAAGTAATATCGCGTTACTATTTAAACCAGAGAGGGAATGGTTTACCTGTGTTTAGAGGTTCGGTTTTCCAGAGAGGCAATGGGATTGGTTCAGTGTTTTCAAATCTGTTTCGCTTGGCAACACCTTTACTCAAATCCGTGGGCAAGATTCTCGTTCGGCATGCCCTAAAGGGCGGTGTTTCCGTTTTTAACGATGTGATACATGGTCAAAATTTTAAACAGTCGCTGTCATCACGTATGAAAGAAGCTGGAGGTAATGCCCTGCAGGAAATGGGTGCTAGAGTTCAGAGAGGTAGAGGTCGTGTTAAAAGACGAAATTCGGCATTTCCTACTCATTCACATGTAAAAAGACCCAGAGGCAACAGCGTGGAGAGCTTTCTAAAGAGTGAATACAGACAAAGAAGTCGAGTGCAGCGTTCAAAAAAGCTGAAAAACGGGCAGAAGAAACAGAAGAAGAAGAGGAAGAAACAGAAGAAGTCGACAAAAACACAGACAAAACTACGTTCTAAGCCGATTTTAAACATACGTCCTTTATCATCGGTTTTCGCCTAATACATACGTAATCATGGCATCAATGATACACCAGCTGAGCACCGAATGTCTCAACAGCGATCTCGACATTTTTTCTATACCTCACACGAGCGGCCAACAGGAAAAGCGGCACGTCAAGGGGTACCAACCAACAGCCATCATCAGCCAAGACGGGCCTATTGAATTCTACGTACCTGGTTTGGCAGATTTTTACACGGATCTCGATCAATCTACATTAAACTTAGAAGTCGTTATCAACAAAGGGGACGGACCGTTACCAGCTGCTGATAAAACAGGACCTGTGAACCTTTTCTTACATTCGCTATTCTCACAAGTCGATTGCTATCTAGGTGATACGTTAGTTAGTCATAGTAATAACTTATATCCGTACACAGCTTATTTTGAAACTCTTTTGAACTATGGGCAGACTTCTAAACAAAGTCAACTCACAACAGCCGGGTATTGTAAAGACACGAGCAGTAAAATGGACAATGACGACGATGCAAACAATGGGTTTAAGTTACGTAAAAGACTCGCACGAAACGGCGTTTACTACATGGAAGGCCCGCTCCATTTAGACATCTTTCGGCAGGGTCGGTTGCTACTAAACTCTACGGATTTTCGTCTGAGGCTTTACAGAAGTAAACCCTCCTTTGCTCTGATGTCTGACGTAGCTAACCCAAATTATCAGATTACAATCCGAAAAGCAACGCAGAATGTCGAGAGAGTTAAAGTTAACACAGCCACGTTATTAGCACATGCAAAGACTCTGCAAACCACTAACGCGTTTTACCCTATCGGACGGGTTGAAATGAGGTCCGTGAGTATTGCTACGGGTACTAGAAATCACGTCATACAGAACTTAATTACGGGTCAGATTCCCTCGCGGTTGATTTTTGCATTTACATCGAGTGAAGCCCAGAATGGTTCTTTTACTTCGAATCCATTCAACTTTCAACATTTCAATCTATCTTTCTTCTCCCTCTCATTGGATACTCATGCAATACCTCTAAACCCTCTGACGCCGAATTTTTCCTCAGGGTCATACTTGAGAGAGTTTGTTCATTCCATGAAAGCACTGGGGATTTGGAAAGAAGACAGAGATGTTGACATCAGCCAGTTCGATTACGGTTCTGGTTACACGTTTCTGGCCTTTGATCTTTCGGGGGACAGGAATTATTATACAGATAGATATAACCTTATACGTAACGGTACGTTAAGTGTTGAAGTTCAGTTTTCCGAACCTTTAGCAAATTCGGTGAATCTGATTGCTTATTGTCAATATCAGAATCTCTTGGAAATCAATAAAGACAGAACCGTGAGCTTCGATTTCACAAATTAAGATCGATGGATGGATACGCAAGAGCTATGGAGGGCTCTCGAGAGAGATCCATTCACATGTACTATGGCAAGAGGTGTTTTCCCGGCGGACTTGATGCTTCAACTCAAACCTCTGCATCCAGCTTTACTCATTGCTAATACGGATGATTCCAGCAAGCCAGGCTCGCACTGGGTGGCTTTTTTTATACCGTCCTACAAACAAGCATACATCTTTGATTCTTTCGGAATGTTTCCTCAAACGCAATTCCACCCGTTCATGCTTATGCACTTGGAAAAATGGATCTACAACACGAGAATAGTGCAACATCAGACGTCTGACACATGCGGTCATCACTGTCTACATTACCTGAAATTAGCAGCCAGAGGTTATTCTACGGCAGACATCTTGAACAACACTTATACAAACGAACTGCTTTTGAACGACTTACTCGTGAAATGCGAAATCATCCAAGACGAATATACTAGCAACTCTGAATTTAATATCTGCCAAAAGGCCAAATGGAACCAATGTTGCAAGCCTTTAAATGACTCTGTTTAATTATTCTAATTATTATTATCTGTTTTATTCAATTTCTGTATATTCATTTTGTTCAAATAAACTTTTTTTGTATTCCACTTGAATTTGTGTTTGTTTGTGGTTACTTTTAATAAATAAATAAATAAATAAATAAATAAATAAATAAATAAATTACACAATAAAACGGTTTTTCATACATTGAATTACATTTTTATTCGATTTTAATTTTTTTTTTTTTACAGACGTTAAAATAAATTTTATCATTTGCAATACAACCCAATATTTTACGTTAAATTGTTATTTATCATAATGTAACCAGGGGAGTTTTGGCGTGTCAGATGCATGCGTCGGGCGGTACACGGGATTCACGATTAATTCTTCGGGAATGTCTACATGATGTATCACGTCGGTAAACAGGGTTCTCCCAGGTAGAGGTTTCTTCAGGTGGGGGATGGGTGATAATACGTCTTGTATTAAACTATTAATGTTCGATCCTCGTATTGATTTACCTCCGATGGACACAGTTCCTTTTTTATTCCATGTGATAACATCAGGTCTCTTTCGTAGTGTGTCTATGAAACGTGTACGTGGGGAAGGCTGCTCAACAGACAAACTCACTATGTTACCCGGCCGGCTGTCCTCGTCGTAGGTCTCCTCGAATCCGCTAGCCATGGCAATATCACGGTCGGCGAGGGTTTTTTCTTTTAAGTCTGCAGACGTGCGAAAATCGGGTGAATAGACGAGTTGCTGCGGATACAGATATGTAGGTGTTTCTTGAAGGGATTGTGGTGACGGCATTTGTGGTATTAAAGACGGGTTTGAAGATGGTTGAGGGTCGGTTTGGGTTGAAAGGCTTGTTCGTTTCGAATGAGCTTCACGACGTCTTGCTCTTAGATATTTTTGAAGTGTATTTAAATAAAGATCCATTTTCTGATGCACATTCAAATTTGATGCTTTTAAAATCTCATTGATTTGAGAATCCAGCTGTTTATTACGTTTTTTTTCAACATCATTAACCACACTAGGTTCATCCTTAGGTTGACCATGTTCAACGGGGCGCGATGACACAGGGACGCTCTGGTTCGTAGCGTGAAGATACCTTTGATATTCGTGAGCCGGTAGTAAAACGTACTTTTGCATGTTCTTAACTAATTAATTTATTCAAAATAGGTGCAGCTACGCTTCCTAGCAAAAGAGGTAGCAAGAATCCGTTCCCACGTTGGTTCAGATAAGTTTTCTTGGCCCTTAATGAAATTTTTTTATGGGCTAAACCTTTTATTTTCCGCAAATGTTGTTTAATAGGTGGTGTCCAGTGGACTCTACGATGTAGAATGTTATGACAGATCTCGCACAACGCTTTAACTTGATTAAGAGTGGCATGTTGCATTAATACTTTCCTATGCTGAGGAGACGAGTGTTTCAAAGCTCCTAGAAAATGACGATGTTTCACAACCAGAGGAATCATCGTTGTATCAACACCCTATTCAGCCGATTTTAAAATGACGTTCGGCGGTTTTAAACCCGCGCTTTATCCGCATAAACCACGATAGGTTTTTCGGGCGGAAAAATCTTACTACGCAATCTCAGAACATCAGGACAACTCTGAGTTAAATCAAGCAGTAAATAACTATGGGGTTCCCGAGTGGTATCTTTAAAGGCTTCGATGAGTAAGCGTCCGTAACCTGTTTGCGAGGCCAAGGTGCGAATCTGACCTACGTCTCTGGGTGACTTTAGTAGAAAGATGAACTGGGTATTTAAACTTATTGTACGGATGATTTTCGAATGTGCAAAGGGGTTCTGAGTGATTAACAACACAGAGAAGTTGAGATGATGACTGTAGCGCGTGTAGATTTTCTCAACAAGGTCATTGTTTTTCACCTCATTTAATAAGTCGTCTAAAATCAGTAAAGCCTGTTCAGGTATGCGTTCGTGTATCAATTTTTCATCTGGCACTCCGGCATGAAACGTAATGTTAGGTAGGTTCAGGTTTTTAACAACCGGCGGGATTAAAGCTCCATAGCAGTAAATTATTTCCGTAGGCGGCGGGTCCATCACTTCATCTCTATACTTCAACATTTGAGCTACTAAGGTACTCTTACCGGACCCAGAACTACCAGCGACAAGAGCCGAAAAATATTGCGTAAATTTAACCGTTGCATTTATTTCCATGATTGAATGGTGAATGACGCAAATCTCTTTTAAACGCTCTTTATTTCAAAAGTCACAACTGACGTAATTCATGCTCTACGCAATTATCCAAGGTACAGTTTAGCACAAAAGGATTACAGGTAAGGATGTTTTTGGCAAAACAGGAATTGATCCATAGACGGTTTTACGAATGCGGGATTTCTCGCTAGACCGTTTTTACGATTACGGAATTTCTCGCTAGACAGTTTTTACGATGGCGGAAATTCTCGCTAGACCGTTTTTACGATAGCGGAAATTCTTGGTAGACCGTTTTTACGATGGCGGTATTTCTCTGTAGACGGTTTTCGCGGTGTCGATATTTGTCGTTAAAACGTTTTTATCTTACGTGAAATATCACCAAATAAACTTGTACTCCACAACGTTTTTAAACATCACTTACAAATTAAGTCAAGACCGTTCACCGTGGGTGTTGGACTCCGCCAAGGGTGCGTACTGTCGCCCATCTTGTTCATTATCTTTATGGACTGGATAGACAGGTGCAGCCGAGGCGATGAGCGTGTTTGTGTGGGCGACTGCCTGGTGGAGAGGTTGCTCTTTGCGGACGACCTTGTCCTGCTTGGGTCTTCTCGCACGAACCTTCAGCATGCACTAGACCGGTTTGCAGCCAAATGTGAAGAAGCTGGGATGAAGATCAGTGTGGCTAAAACCGAAGCTCTGGTTCTTTCAAGACAGCCTGCTCAGTGCGCTCTCCATGTTAGGGGAGCCTCATTGAGACAGGTGGAGAAGTTCAAGTATCTCGGGATTGCATTCACGAGTGATGGACGGCAGGAGAAAGAATTGGATGCTCGGATCGGTGCAGCAAGCTGTGTCAGACGTGAACTGTGGCGATCCGTGGTAACGAAACGAGAGCTGGGTAACAAAGCCAAGCTCTCCGTCTTCAAATCTATCTTTGTCCCCATTCTCACCTATGGTCATGAGGCTTGGGTAATGACCGAAAGAGTGCGATCGCGGGTACAAGCGGCCGAAATGAGATTCCTGAGAGGTGTGGCAGGTGTTACCCTACTAGATAGAGTGTACAGCAGCACAATAAGGGAATCTTTAGGTGTTGAGCCGCTACTTCTCCGCATTGAGAGATCTCAGTTGCGCTGGTATGGCCACGTGATACGGATGCCGCAAACTAGTCTTCCTAGGCAGTTGTTATTTTCCAAGCCGGTGGGTAAGAGACCAAGGGGTCGGCCTAGAACCAGGTGGCTAGACTACATGGAGAATCTGGGTTCGAGTCGCTTGGATATTACCAGGGATGACATGCGCCTGATGGCGGAAGATCGCGATCGCTGGAGATCCTCCATAGGGCTGCTGCCCCCGCGACCCTAACGGATAAGCGGGTTTGAAAAGTAAGTAAGTAAGTAAGTACAAATGATTTATTTTCGAGGATGATTATCCGTTTGGGTGATGGTGTTATTATCAACGTGATGCATCAGTTTTAAAATTTCCTCATAACCGTTCATACAATGCAATGCAATCAACAACAATAATACACAAGCACTACAAAGTCGAAGCAATGCTCCTCTCTGTATGGTGGGCGTGGTTCGCTCCATTGGCTTCATGAAATATGCAGATATTGGTCATCAGCTTTATATATTTACGTGTTTACAGCGTGAATGTAGGTTCTAAACTGAAACAACAGGGGTTTGAAATGGGAGGTCTCTCCAGGGCCCGGGTCCACA
>JAHWFO010095546.1:251956-270344 GCA_023313115.1 Rhysida immarginata | reverse complement strand
CCCTTTTTACAAGGGGGTATTGATGTGCAGTCGTTCGATCCCTTTTTGTTGTTCGATTTCTGTTCATCGTTTGATCCCTTTTTGCAAGGAGGTATTGATGTGCAATCGTTCGATCCTTTTTTATTGTTCGATTCCTGTTCATCGTTTGATCCCTTTTTGCAAGGGGGTATTGATGTGCAATCGTTTGATCCCTTTTTGCAAGGAGGTATTGATGTGCAATCGTTCGATCCCTTTTTATTGTTCGATTCCTGTTCATCGTTTGATCCCTTTTTGCAAGGGGATATTGATGTGCAATCGTTCGATGCCTTTTTACACGGGGGTATTGATGTGCAGTCATTCGATCCCTTTTTACAAGGGGGTATTGATGTACAGTCATTCGATCCCTTTTTATTGTTCGATTCCTGTTCATCGTTTGATCCCTTTTTACAAGGGGGTATTGAAGTGCAATCGTTCGATCCCTTCTTACAAGGAGGTATTGATGTGCAGTCGTTCGATCCCTTCTTACAAGGAGGTATGCATGTGCAGTCGTTCGATCCCTTTTTATCATTCGATTCCTTGTCGTTCGATCCCTTTTTACATGGGGGTATTGATGTGCAATCGTTCGATTTCTTATTATTCGATCCCTTTTTACAAGGAGGTATTGATGTACAGCAAGCGGGTATTGATGTGCAATCATTTGATTTTTTATCGTTCGATTCCTTTTTACAACAGGGTATTGATGTACAATCGTTTGAGCCCTTTTTATTTGTTGCTGTTGATTGGTTAGACGAATCCCCTCTATCTTTTGACCGTTTCATTTTATTCTGTTGTGCCTGCCTAACTTCATTACATTCTTCTACACACTGTTCAACAGAAACATCACACGTTTCTTTGTATTGTTCCTCTTCATCCTCTTCTGCATCTTCATCCGCATCTTCATCTTCATCTTCACATGCATCTGCATCTTCTTCCGCATCTTCATCCTCTTCATCATCCTCATCTTCATATACTTCTTCACAGGGATTCGTCTTGCCAATCCCAAATAGAGAGCCAATACCAAATGCTAAAAAGATTGGAGTTAGTTTGCCACCAGTGAAACGTAAGGGCCTGTTATTTTGTATCCCACTCTTCGTACTCTGCCATCGCTGCCTTGTTAGGTAAACCCGTGGTTGGCTTATTTTCATTGCACGGAGGTATGTTTGCATTGGCACATAGGGTAAGGAGCTCTTTGGACATAAATAACGACCAGTTCGAGTAAACGTATAGAACTGTCGCGATAGGATATAATACAGGACTCGAGAGGCCATCTTGTCTTTATCGGTGTACAAAAAAAGCAATCTAAAAAGAAAATAAAACTGAATTATTTCTCAAGTTTTAATTGATGCAGTTATTCGTTAAGTTAACTTATAATGAATATTTAACATACTTTCTCAAAGTTTAATACATTAATAGTTATTGCAGTCTAAAATGACTAGAATTAATCCTTAAAATCAATGGCTTTTCGTGGTTACGATCAACACCCTGTAATAAAGCCTTGACACCAAGTTCTTAACGTCATACTCCCGTGACCAGAAGAAGATTGACTTGGCAAATGGCGCTATATACAAACCATCGCAATTATTAATTATATTTTATTTATTATATTAACTCAAATTCCAACAAAAATTTGTTAATTTTAGAATTGTTTAAAAATTATATCATTTTTAATTGTTAAAAATGTCAATTTCCATTTTTCTTCTTTAGCTGAAATTAAATAATGCTAAAATTGCTATTTTGTTTATTTATTAAACTTTGTGAATTCTTATTTACAAAAATCAATATAATATTTCCATGATTTCTATTTAAAAATAGAGCTCGTGTATTTACTCCATTATATGAGCTGCCGACGACAATCCTCTTCTAATGACGTCAGAAAGTTGGTGTCAAGGCTTCGTTTTAGGGGGTGTTGCTACGATTGAGTTTATCTGAGCTTGTAGCATATTCGATAAGTCAGCAGGCACGTCATAAGCCAGCCCGGGGCCAATGATATAACGGGCCCCAGCGCGGAAAAGTTACCTGACCATCTTAGTCCAGCCAATGATCCAACCTTCATTATTTCCAACAACCGAAAAATACTAAACTGTTAAAATTTAAGATGGAAACAAGATTACATTATTACTCGGACTAGTATGGTCAGGTGACTTTTCCGCGCTGGGGCCCGTTATTTCGTTGGCCCCTGGTCAGCCTGAGTGGCGCAGTCGTGTTTACTAACTTGGAATCCGAGTTAAGCGTGGTTCCCACATGCGTAAAAACAACGGCAGAAACCACAAAGCAGAAAAATTTTATGATGTCACTTCCTGTTTTCGTCTCTTCTGCCCGACTGAAAATTTCTGCTTTTTAGAGTTGGGTCGAGTTCAACTTTTGTGGCACAAGCAGGGCAGAAACGATTGCTCAGCCAATAGAAAACGATCTCTGCAGTGACGTCACAGTGACGTCCTCTCTCACAAAATAAAAATGTTGGACACTCAGCTCAAAGGTGAAGCCAAGAAAGAAAATTGATGTAGAAGCGTTAATAGAAGAGGTGCGAAATTATATTTATTAATGAAATTAAATTGAATAAACAATTGAATGCAAAAATTCGATGTGATGATTGATGAGGAATGAACGAACTGTACGTTCTGTGTGCAGTCGAAGCCGACCGTTTAGATCGATCAACGGCTTCGGTGCAGTGCATTTGTGTTGGGCAAAACTTCTGCTATCTTATCCTTTTGAGTTTCTGCCATGTGGGACACCTACAGGAGCAGAAAGTAAAAAGGCAGAAAAAAATACACCCTGGTTTCTGCTCTTGTTTTCTGCTAGTGGGAACCACGCTTTAGTCTGAGCTCAAACGCTCAGTTTGCCTTTTTGCTGGCTGAGCGATTGCACTAAGTGAATGGTAGTACCCACGAAGCAACTTGTTGGATTCGATTTGAATTCTTAAACGAATTTAAGCTTTTGGTGCATTTAGAATAATTTAATGTTAGGACAGTCATCGTTTACAAGTTTAGGAATTAATAGAAGTTGAGGGAAATTTTCTCCACCTTATTCTTCGCAGCCATGCAGTTTTTAATTCAGTCGAGAGTTGTAATCGCGTGTTCAATAATTACACAGACTAGAATTAAACGTGATCTCATCGTCTGAAATCCGTAGCCCACGAGAAAGACAGGCCCAGGCGCGGAAAAGTCGCCTGATCATCTTAGTCCGAATAACAATGTAACCTAAATTGTTACCATCTTGGATTTTAATCAATTTTTCGCAATCAATCAGTTTGTTGGAATTAGTGTTCGCATTTTGAGATATTAGAGAAACATTTTGGCTCTTGAAACACGTAATCCATAATTACCAAGTGTAATTTATTACTCAGTTGGATATATTATTATAAAAACTAATTCACTTAAAACTAAGATTCTATGAAATTAGGTAGGGTTTTATACTCTACACAGTCAAATATTCTAATTTTCTGAACGCTTACAGAACTAAAGTTTCTGTGCAACTATAAGAAAATTAAATATTGTAAATTTTCTGGAATAAATCTGATACAGTTATCGCAAAAACGCATTTTTCGCTACGAGTGGTATTAGTACGAATTGTCGGTTCTCAGCGATTTATAACATGAAACTTAATCGTCGAGGTGGTTTTATTGTCAAGAAAAATCGGCGCCGCTTTGGGAACGACGCTTTTCCAACGACAGGCTTGTCACTTTCATTTTGAATTTTAAAAAATAAATAGCTATACTTGGCTCTGGCTCTATTGCACAAATCAACAATCATAAACCTAGAACCAACACGTCTACATAAGCGAAAATTGCTCACGAGAATTTTGGAGAAAGCTTTTATGGTCTATTTCCAGTACTCAATTGTTTGAAAGACCGGTATATCCATTACATACGTTTTATTAACGATCTAATTGCACGCAATACATACCATTTAAATCAAGGAACTTCATGCCTTAGGATCATCCTACTCTCGGTATTTTAATATTTCATGAACATCAGATAATATGAATAGCTAAAATATTTACAACTACGAGGTAACCACAAAAGTTCTTGCCGTTTTTAATTCTGGAAAACAATGATGTACACAAGAAGTAGCATATCGCTAGTCCTTAAAGTAATTTCCATTGGGATCTACCACCTTCTGCCAACGTGTCTCCAATTGATCAATCCCCTGGCTGTAAAACACGCCAGTCTTGGACTCGAAGAAATCCGTGAATGCCTTTCGCAGATCTGTATCATTGGTATAAGATTTTCTACGTAGATGGTTGTCCAGAGAATGGAAATAGTGATAATCCGTTGGAGCAAGATCTAGTGAGTAAGGTGGATGACACATTTTCCCAGCCAAGCCGCTCTATGGTTTCCCTGGCCACCTGCCCCACATGTGGCCAGGCATTGTCATGAAGGAAGAGTATCCCTTTATGATTCACCAATGCTGGCTCCTTCGGCTGCAATGCCTATTGGACACGTTCCGACTGCTGGTAGTACAGGTCCCCAGTGATGGTTTGGTCAGTTGATAGCAGCTCGTAGTGAACAATTTGGCGTCTAGTCCACAAGACACACTAGACTACGGGATTCATCAGAAATGGCAAATTCTCCCGACCTGAATTTCTGGAACCAATGCCTTGCGATGCGTTCATTCACAGTATCATCTCCAAATGCAAGACATTTGGCAACTTGATGATGCTGCTGACAAGCTCACCTTGAAGTCAAAGCAAAAAAGACCTAACAATCTCGTTAGTCTTCACTTCTGCACGAGATGTGATTGATGTGAATGTCCAACAGCCATGTATACAGATTACTTGCTTTGCTTTGTTTGGTATTAACGTCCTTTTCAACTGCTATGGTCATTTCAGGACGGCGTTATAGGGGCCGCAAATTTTGCCTCGCAAGGGTTCTTTAACGTGCAGCCGGCAAACGTCTACACGGGACCAACGGCTTTACTTCCCTTCCGAAGGAAGTGCGTGATCTCAGGATTTACCCCTGAAAAATCCTCGTAGTCCTCGGCCGGGATCGAACCCGCGTACTCTGGCATCAGAGGCGATCACGCAACCTGCTGAGCCACCAAGGCCGATGTATACAGATTAACCTTCCTGCTCCCCCCTGACAAATTTTGGACCGCACTGTACATTTATTTGCACATCTTCCATCACTTCCTTTTATGGCAACAAAAACTGCAAAAACCTTTGTGGTTACCTAGTGAAAGGGTCATGCCGGGCTCACCAGTAAGCATTATAACATTAATTTGGTGCAATCTTTTAATTTTAAAATAACTTTTGCAGATAACCTTTTACTAAACTCATTTGCCTCTAAGATTAGCATTAGATTAATGCAGCGATTCAATCCGATATTGAAACCTTGAAGACCTTATGAAAACTATTTTGGCTTTAAACGCAAAGAAAATGTCTATCCTAAAATAAATTCCTCAAATGTCTCTGCAAACGATAGATTCGAATTTAACATGCACATTGCCAACTAACTAAACCGAAGGACTTAAAAACGTTTATTAAAACATTGAAAATTATGGTTATTCGGTAGCTACGCTATTGTTTTAAGGACATAAGACATGGGTGGTGTTGGCCTCATTTCAGTTTTTTTAACTGCGTTCTCCAAGTCCAATCAATGTTCTATCACCGACATCAAACTTCTGCGATATTTCCATCCTTATCAAATGCGCGAAATATCTGGCAATAATACCCCCTTGCTGCAGTTTTTGGGAATGGAAGACCGCTCCATATCTTGTCCATTGTGAACCATTACCAATAAAAGTCTGCTTTGCAGAGGTCTACAATCTTTGCCATCGTCGATACATTTGGAATTGTCCGATATTTTTAAAACCATTACTGTCACCACACCCAAGCATAATATTTTTGCCTTTTTCCATTAGCTGGGATATATTTAGATAATGACAATTTTCTATTTGCTTTCATTCCAAAGTGAAAATTAAGAACTTAGATCCAGTGCCAAGTTTAATCATAATATTTATAAATTAAAATAATTTATTCATAAATACGTTTTACAGGATTTGCAGAAAAACAAAGTAAAACGTACAAAATAAACAATATAGATTTTATTAATATTTGAAAAAAAAATCAAAAATTTCTTTAACCTAAAAATAATTTATTTGTAGTATTTAAAACTACCATTTTTTCATTTGTTGTATTTAAAACTAAAAAAAATTCAAACCTAAAAGAATTATGGAAATATGGAATGTGGTACTTACAAATACGGCTTAGGAGTCTAAATCTTTACCAAGATGTACGATACCGTAATTAAAATTATACAGGAAAAATCCTTCGCGACTGCTTTAAAAAGATACGGCAAATTTATATTATCGTCTACAACTCAAGATGAAAGTGGGGCAAAAACCCACAAGAAAAGATTCTGAAGTCACATTTTTCTTAAGTCCTTAAGATTGAGCGAATGAATCAGTTTCTATTATTTGGAACTTGAATTTCAAAAGGAATCTGAGACCCCAAAGATTGTTTTGGTGTTCAGAAATTTATTGCACTAGTAGAAACTGGAAATCTCTGGAAATTTTGGTAACATAACCGAGAACAGCAGTAAGAAAACCATTTCCTCGTTAAATGGATAAACTTAATAGAGCTTGAAGAAAAAAAATTTACATAGTTTTTTTTTTTTTAGAAAATAAGATTTATTAACTTAATGCAATGTGTTCTTTATGCTGCATCTAAATAGTTATACAATATTGAAAAATGGATCGGAAAAAAAATCAGTAGGAGAAGGAGCTAATTTCATAATTTCATAAAGTATACAAGTAGTGTGTTTCAAAGTGGAAACTATCCGAATTCCAACTAAGAAAGGAACCATCCGAATCCGTATCTCAGTTTCAAACCAAGTTTAAATATTTTACCCAACCGATTAAACCATTTTTGCTTGCAAATTAAATCTCACTATTTTGTTCCTTCTATCTATATATATAAAAAAGGATGTTTGTCGGTTTGTGGGTTTATTTGTTTATATAAATCTACAGTTTTATTCCGATCTTTATGAAATTTAGCATACTTGACCTTCAAAGCATGAGAAAGGTCACTGTCTACCTCAAATATCAAATAAAATTCTTGATAAACCGATATTCATGGTTATGGCAGGACATTAAGAGAAATCTCATGAACAATGCAAGGCAAAGTTTGTGCAACAATACTTAACGGTATCAACACGCAATGCGCAAACACTACACGGACCAACAATATACATTTCATGAACAATAATGCAAGACAAAGTTTGTGCAATATAAATAAGTTTCAATTTGTAACAATGCATAGAATTCCTGTTATTCAGGCTTTTCTTGGAAAAAGAGTTCTTAGTACTTAATTTCTTGAAAATCTTTAAAAATGATCAGTAACTGGAGATATGGAGAGTTAGACTATTGAGAGAGTGGAAAGACGACAGAGAAAGCACTCCTTTAGCTCCGTGCTGTATTGAGCAAATGGTAAGCAAGTAAATAGAAGAATCGGCGACCGCTAGACTACACAAAGTGATAAATGGCCAAGTTTTGCTTCAAGACATCGAGAGAAGATAGGGAATTGCATCATCAAGTGTATATCTAAAGTAAGATTATGTAAGTAAGAAATTTAGACTAGCAGTGGCATCCTTGGAGAGGTCCATCCATTGTGAGCTTTTATAAATTTTTTTTCGAATTTTCATTAAGAATTTTTAATGTATTAATTCTAAGCGTTTTCATGTGTTTATTTTTAAGACATTGCAAAATTTACTCCAAATAAAAAAAGTCCGAGCCACGTTGGGGTTATCACTTAGCTTATTTGGTAGTACAGCAGATCCATACATTCCATAAAAATACATTTTGACTATATTTTGTGGGAATGTGTATTTTGGAAACTGAGGTGCTGATAATACGTTAACTGAACATTCGTTTCCAAGAATTACTGATAATGAGCATAAAGTGATGATGCAGTGACAGAACATTAATAAGGCATCGTCTATTGATGAGGCAAAGGGGTCACGCGTGTCTCCCTTGAGCTCCCTATCGCACGTCCAGACGACTGGCAAAATTTGTCTAAAGCATCTGGTGATGCTCCGCAGTGGTGAGGCAATTCAAGAAGAGTTTAGATAAAGTCCCGGTATATCACCTAGAATTCCCGTTTTTCATATTTTTGTAGAATGGATAGTCCCTTTGCTCTGTTGTATTGATCGAGTTATTTAACCAATTGGAAGTTATAATTTAATTTTTTTGAGATTGTCCTTTTTACTTACAAGTGTAATTAACCCGGGCAACGCGAGGTATCTCTGCTAGTTCAAAATAAACCGGAAAAGAAAAACTTAAGTTACCAGTCAAAAAATCGTTCAAAAAGCGTGAAAACCACCGTATAAATGGCGATCGTATTATCAGGTGGTTTAAAGGGAAATTCAAAGACTTTTCTTCTTATTGATCGACGTTTCTGGCTGGGGTTGTACGATTTAGAGTCAAAAAGTAAACTGCACAATCATTTAACAGTTTGAAACCTACATCAGTTTGTTTAATTGAATGTATTTTAATGTTTACTTCGCCACAGTTACCAAGTTGGTTTAAACATTAATCGTGAGTTTTTCTGTTCTTTGAAAAAATTTCCATCAATTTGTGACCAACTATTCTATAGCCTTAATTTCCGGAGGTTTGATGGCCACTTTAATTGTTGGACATTACAATAAAAATTAAACAAATGGTGAAGTTGCATGAAAATTTTAAATTGTTTTCAATAGTATTGTTATCAATATCAAGGAATAGTATAATGTTTGTGAAAAAAAATTTTATATTTTATTTTAAAAATATTAAAATTGACACCACCCACAGGAAAACTGTACGTATAGCCTGCGAGTACTTATGATGTCACTTGCCTGCTCATCGCTATCACCGACAATGCTTAATCAGATAGAGCTTCACATGTACAAATCATGGCATTTGGTCACAGCCCTCATGGCGTGTTTAGACAACAGCTATAAAGAAAGCCTCGGCACTGAAACGTCAGACATTGTTACAACATAATCAACCAAATTTAGGGCGTATCCACTTTTTTACTTTCGATTTCACGGGCGCGGCCATGTTTAAGTTTCGAATGAGTCTGCCATGATGGTGTCTTAATTCAGTCTTATATAATTAAATATATTACAAAATTGACTGATTCTACCCTTACATTTATATTTACATTTTACAAAGGATTCTGGATTCTGGAAAATGAATCTTAAGTACACATATGGTGGCTACGTTCCGAGCCCTTGGGTCTTCCGATTTCTCTCATCCACTCTTAAATTTCAGCATTATTGCTTATAATGTCGCATAGTTAATTAAAAATACCTAAAAATCCGATATCGTGTACAACATTTCTGCTCTAATTTTAATATTCAGCGGCAAGTTATGAACACGAGTTACATGTTTATGTCGAGTTGCGATTGCATTTTTTAGTCTATTTTCAACGCAGCATGACAGTAAAAAAAAAATTAAACAGCATGTGTAAAAATTTCTATTTGCTTACTTTAAAACCTGTTTATAATTTTTACTTCAGATTATGAACAAATTAATTCTAAGCAAAGTGCGTTGTGAAGTGGCCACCGTTTCATATTTCGACATTTACAGTTATTTTATTGAATCAAAAGTTGTTTATCGGCCTCGATGGCTCAGTGATCGCCTCTGATGCCCTAGTACGCGGGTTCGAACCCGGCCGAGGACGAGGATTTTTCAGGGGGAAATCTTGAGATCACGCACTTACTACCAACATATTGCTTCGATGCTCAATTACATTCTTCCTCTCTACATTTTCTAAGGATTTTTTGAGCGTTTGAATAGACAATTGCCAGTACGAACCCATGCTCAATTAAATATCAAATTGTAAACAAAATCAAAAGAACCAAGCCAAAGCACTGGTCTTCATTCATCCATGGTTGTGGGCATGTTATAATGGCGGACGCACAGTGAGACATCTGGCGGATTCAGATAACATCAGACTTGCAAAAGGTGGATTATTGGTAGAAATGATTAACAAAGGACGAAGTATGACAATGTATGACGTTACAGTGCAGTGGCTTTTATAAGAGGCGTTGGTCATGAGGGCTATGGTTTGGTGGCATAGCCAATGAGACAGGCCAGGGCACTAAAAAGTCACATGACCAAAGTAGATCGAGTAACAATCCAACCTTCATTGTTTCTATCTTGAATTTCAACAATGTTTTTTTGTTTGTTAGAAAGAATGAAGATTGATTGTTGCTCGATCTATATTGGTCATGTGACTTTTCAGTGCCCCGGCCTGTCTTTCATGTGGGCTACGGTTTGGTCACAGCCCACTAGATAAAGGCCTGAGTGAGTTTTCATAATAGCGGCGCTCGCAGGCGGACTGTCTGAAATAAGCTGAAATAAAAGAATTATTTCATAAATTTGCTTTAATTTTCTAACAAAGTCTAACTAAAATAATCTATTACAGGAACTAATTTTTACAGATTTCTAAAACCATTATATAGTTTCGAAATTTTTTATAGAAAAGATGCTTTTTTTTCTCCCTCCACAGATGGCTCTACTTTGAAAAAATGAAACTATTTGCACGTATGTTTTCCATTGTTTTGATTGAAACAAAGCCATTTAAATAACAAGTTCAAAAACTTAGATTTCGTTAGAAGATAAAGCAAATTTGTGAAATAATTCTATTCCATCTTATTTCACACAGACAGTCCACCTGCGAGCGCCGCCATTTTGAAAACAGCACTGGGGCCTTTATCTAGTGGGCTGTGGTTTGGTGGAAAGTGGCGTCAGATAACGTTTTCATTCTAATAAATTAAACGATTTTGTATTCAGTACACAAATCTGTATGAAACAGTGCTTTAATTTGTAAAAAAAAAAAAAAAAAAAAATTCATGCAACTTCCCCATTGATACGTCCATCACATCTCAGGCAAAGTAAGGTTGGGTTGAGTAAAGCACGCCTTTTTTGACTTCAGAGTCGAAATAAAAGACCTTTTGTAAAAGTCCTAAATTAAGTTACAAGGGGAGAGGGTCTAGACTATTGATAAGTTCAACAAGTAATTCCTGTTCTTTTCACGTGGTGGTGCCCCAATCGCGCTGCCATTGAAGTGCTGCAATCTTAAGGCTGCAAGTTTCTAAGATGAGAATAAAAGTAGTTTGAGTCTTTTGAATTAGTAACCTGAATATTCTGATATTTTACATACGAATGATCAGAAATTGTCAAATCTTAATGTACTGTCCGGGACTCAAAAGACCCGAGTTGCACAATTCCACCACTACACAGCAAAAACGTTCGGGAGAGTTCATTTCTAAAAAGGTTGTACACTGATGTTGCAATTGTAAGTTTTCTCCTGCGTCGCATGTTATCTATCCTCGTGTCTGCGTTGTTTTTGTTGCGCGCGTGATTTAGACAACAATTGCCGGATAATAATATAACAAATGCAATATCATAATCCAACCTTTTTAGAAATTAACTCGCCCAAACGTTTCTCTCGTGCAGTGGTAGAAATGTGCAACTCAGGTCTTCTCTTGAATCCCGGACAGTACAGATTAATCTACCATTTGTTTTGGTTCAGTCTTGATTGCAACTGCAATTACAAGGCTTTTTCTGAAATACATATACAGGGGTTGGACAATACTTTTCGATTTAGAAGTTTTGTCGATTATCTAGAAAATACTTGTCAAATTAACCTGAAATTTCAGGGATGTAATTCAGAGGGATGTAATTACACCTCATTTCAGCAGAGGTCTTGTCCCGAAGGCAAATAGGGGACCAGCACCAAATTAAAAATATTTGGAATCACCCTGTAAAAAATAATGCTTAAAACAATGCATTTAGCGTATTACGAGGCTTCTTTTACGTGTTCATTTGTATAATAGCATGTATATTTATGGAGATATAAAGGTTTTATATAAAAAAAAATCGAAATGTTCTAATAAATGCCATACCATTTTCAGGAAACTTCACAAAAATGGGGTTAAAAAACCTCTGAAAAGAGCAAAAGATTCAGACTTGCGACTTCGTAAATTTATTAAACTATGTATGGATTGTAATAAAGACGATTGTTTTTGAAAAACTCCAATCGGTTAATAGTTTACTCTAGAGAAAAAATTTCTTTATATAAAATCACTTATTAGGAATGGATGATACTTAAAATTAATCAAATAAAGTAAATAATTTCAAAAACTAACAAATGCTTCATTTTAAAAATGAAAATTTCACTAAAAATCCCTTATTTTACATGAAAGAAGAAATCAGATTTTTAAATACACGTACTGGCAACAAGATGACATTCTTATTAAACCAATGCTAATAAGAGCTTTAAGGCCTGCTAACCTGTAACGAATCTAGTGTCAGGAAATGGAAAGCAGGACATTATCTGGACTAGCTGTTTCGTACCGTTGCAAAACCAGGTATTTTTAGACCTCGAGTTCAAGTGTGCCGCGAGATAAATGAAACACTGGCCTAAAATGCCATATTCTCGCGTGAAGTGTCATCTATTGGAACCATTAGAATTGATAAAGAGTAATGCTTTATAGTTTCTCAATTTACAGGGGAATTACATGATAGCTGAAATTGAATTATGATGCACATGCATTAAAAAGAATGCCATGAGAATAAATCCATTATTTGTACCTTTAAAGTAATAGAAAAAAACATGTTCTATGGAGACTTTACAATTAACCGAATTTTTCTCCGCGTTATATTGAAACCACGTGAGTGAATATCACGTTATAGGAGGATTGACTATAGCGTATCTGAAATTAGCTTTGGGACGAAAAGTCATCAGATGCGCGCACGTCATGTTCAATCCAAAAAACATTAACTTTCTTTTCGTTTTATATTTACATGCTTTACGACAGGTCGATTTATTTTGGCCAGAGACTGCTCACGTTACCGCATTACCGTAATATTGCATCATCGCATTACCATATTTCACCGCTATGAAAACGGACGAAAGACATCAAGGAAGACATTCAGGTTTGTACCGCCTCGCCCCAACAGTGATATATTAATCTAATGATATTATGATAACATTTATAAAGGTTGTCTCGGAACTCTTTGCTCAAATTTAACAGAGGTAGGGGGATGTATATAAACTCATGGCCACAAATGACCCCGTATACAACTACAGTATGGCACATTGAAAGTAAAGCCATATTGACTAAAAGATTTTTAAATGGGAATTTTTTTGGAAAATTCAACCAGAGCTTTTAGAGAACATATCTTTGGTGATTCGCCGGGCTATGTTGTTTCAACATGGAGGATCACCGCACTTCACGCTCGAATTTCGTGATTTTAATCTGAGATTTCAAAACAGGTGGATTGGTCGTGGAGGTCCTATTAACTGGCCACTACGATCACCTGACCTCATATGCATGGACTTCCTGTGGGGCTGTATGTAGAATCTAGTGGTATGAAACCCCCGTGGAATCTGTACATCTTGTGGGGCGGGTGGCAGCTTATGCAGCAGAAGTGTAGGAGATGCCTGGATTCTTCGAAAGCTTAAACGATTTAATGTTACGGCGATGTGAGACCTGTGCTGAGACACTGATAACTTTTGCTGCAAACTACATGATTAATAAAATTAATTAGATACCATGTCTTTTCATTTGTGGTCTGCAAGGTGATCTTTCAATGTGCAGTTGTTGGACAGTCATTCCCGACCATGGGTTTATGGCAAAAGTGTTCATATACATCCCCTCTACCTCCGTTAGTTGGACAAAGTTCTGGGACACCCTGTAAAGTTCATATACATCCACTCTATACGCGATTGAAATTTATATCCTTGCCCTATTAGTTTAGTAATTTTTTGTCCGGTTAAATATAAAAGCCCTTTTAGCTTTTATTACTCGAAATGTTTTTGCATACTTTTGAAATTTAAGCAAATGCCAAAGTATGAGAGTCTTGATAAAGATTAGCGCAGGAACGGTGTGTATCACATTCCCTTTCACAATCCCTCAATATATCCCAACATTGTCTAAGACTTATCTTCATAGTGGCTTAATTCCGTCAGCAGCTCCAAATCATGTCGCGGATGGAGCGGTAGTTTCACAGGGGTTTCATAAGGATGTGATTCCTGCCTTGCGAGAACGACGATGCTTGGAAACCACTGTCCTCATGCAAGATTGAGCACCTTATTGGTTGACAAGTAAAGGAACCGTTTCGTGCAACTTTGGAGATGATCGTGTAATCTCTAGAAGTTTTCCAGATACTTGGCCTCTACGTTCCAGTATTTGAAGCCGTGCGATTTTTGGCTCTGGGGATATTTGAAAGATCGGGTCTGTCAAAGCGTATGGACTGTGCCTGAGCTAAAGCCAGCATTAGACGATATGTCTCAGACATTCCCCGGGAAACGCTTCATGCAACAATTGATCATGCTTTGTTACACTTCCAACATGTCATTGACGCAGGGGGCGGACATATTGAACATGCTGTAATCAAACAAAAACTACGTAGTTTAAAATATCTGTCATTCCAGAGCGCCACATTTTCACATTTGCACTAATTTTTTTTCTTTCCGGAATTTTCCATGGTCTGAAGAGCCTACATTCAATTTGCAAAATTGGTTTAATTAGTTTGGGCTCTAGAGGGCTCTGAGTAGGCGAACTTATTTTATAACCACCCTATACTTTCTAATTTGCTGAAAGTAAACTTCTCTACATTATTTTCAAATATACCGAATGAAGATAAAATCAACAGTTAACATGCATTGCAAATGAATATCATGGTTTTGAAGCTTACAAGATTTGTTATGAAATGGAGACGTTAGAGAACCATGCGAACCTGCATCTCACAAGTAGACTCCACGTAATCTGACTCTCCGATTTTAATAAAAAAATTCTACAAGTAGCTTTCACCAAATTAAAGACCCATGCAAAGCCATTCGACGCAATTCTCAAACTTTTTCGAGAAAAAAAATCATAAAGTTTGTTATAATTGCCTACACTTTATAAATGCTCGAATTGTAGCAAAGATTTTCATTGTAGTCTAGTGGTAAAACGCTCGAGTTCTATTTTGCAGGTACAGGTTCAAATCCTGCATTCGATAATTTTTTTAAAGTTATTTCCTGTGTTTAAAAACAAGTTCTAATTGACGTGTAGGTTAACCTCTGCTACAAGAAATAAATTTTAATTTGGTGCCAATGTGCTGGTTAAAAACGTTAATGAAGGATGATTGATAATCTATAGATAACAAAAAAAACATATGATGCATTATATTTAATAGTAGGTACACGGTGCAATAATTTAATCTTTGTGCGAGTTAATGTCATCTCAAACATTGCAAAATTTATAAATATAATTAAATGTGGATAAATAAATTTTCTTTTAAATGCTCATTTATCATTAATTATAATTCGTATATGCATTTTATAAAAATGATGGTAGCAAATTGGAAAATCGGAAATATACTTAGTAAATGGATTACACATTCCCATACATGTTACGAAAATTTACCAAGAGAAAAAAAGTTTATCGAAAACGGGATTTGAACTCTTACTTGCAAAATAGAACTCAAGCGTTTATCAAGTGTAGGCAATTATAAACTATGAACTTTTTTCTCGGAAAATTTTGAGAAGTGCGTCGAATGGCTTTGCATGGGTCTTTAATTTGGTGAAAGTTACTTGTAGAATATTTATCAAAATCGGCGAGTCAGTACGTGGAGTCTCCTTGTCAGTTTCAAACCAAATTGAAATATTTTATTCACCTGAATAAACCACTGATGCTTGCAAAATAAATTAACTATTTTGTTGCTTTCCAAATGGATTGCAAAAACTAGGACAAAAAAAAAAAGTTTGCGCGCACGTAGCTATAAGAAGACCCATTGTGTCGCCCACAGATAAAGCGGTGTGCACATTAATACACTTGTTGGCGTTTGAAAACATCGAACTATTTTCCTCGATCACTCCATGCAAAATCCGCGTGCACGATTCACTTAAGAAAACGACGGATTCTCAGTTTCTAAAACTTTTCTAAATAAAACTTCTAAATAAAATTAGCTTAATTATCATCAATAGAAACCATTTTTCATTGGTCTATACTCCAAGCAATTGGAAATTAAAAAAACAAAATAAAACAGGAATACGTGTTACTGCATCGTCAAAACGATGTTAAATGCGCAAGTCAGTTAAAAAACTGTTCTGTTAATTTTTTTTCGAATTTTCATTTTAGACTCTAATGGAGCCTAAAAGTAAGAAAAACTTTTGAATAGACAGGGCATGTATGCCTATTATGTGCTTATTGCAACTTTTTGCTGCTCTATTCGAATCTGAAATCAAAAATTCGAAAACAATTGGCAACAAAACGACCAACTTGAATACGGTAACTATGCTTTTAATTAACATCGTTCTGGTAAAGCAGTATCACGCTTTCTCAACTAGTTTGATATAGACTATATTCGGATAGAGCATCTAAAAGTGAATAAAAATTAAAATAGGCTAACTGTCCATCTATTTGAAAACGTGACCAAAATGATTAAAATTAAAAATTTTGGTTCCGCGACTTGGCTCATATTCCCTGTAAGAGTGCATGTTAAGAACCCTGTAAAGGTGCATGTCTGGGTTGCTTCTCAAAAAATGGATTTGGGAAATGACCTATCTTTACTGGAAACCTGAACGCTCAAAAAATGACCCAAATTTACAAAGAATGTTACAATCTGTTCGAAGCGGTCAATGACCGAAACATTGTAGTACGCTGTGCACGCAATGGAAGACGTGACATTTCCACATTAGATTGGCCGTTTGTCATCCGATGCCATCCCGAAGAAAATATGGGCTTATATGAAGCTTCGCACCTGGAGTTTGAACTAGCTGACTCCTAACTTTCAGTCTTGGAAGTCTTAACCTCTAGAGTAAGCTGTTAGCACAGTAGAAAGCATATCCCGGAGATTAATAACTGCGATTGAACCACTTACTATGCAAGTGTCACTGCACATAAATAGTTCTGATGGTTTGTCTTCTCATTTTCCTTAAATAAACATTTTTAAAGTTAAAGCGCACTTTTCTTAGACGGCACCGATTCGATTGGGTTCCTTGTTAGTGGAATTTTTAAGTTTAGAGGTTTTCGAAAAAAAAATGTATTAACCAATAATTTAATAGCAACTTATCTAAATTATGCGCGGAAAACTACCTAAAAACCAGAAATTAAGGTTTAAAATGTCAAATCAATAAAAGGCTAAAAAAAAAAATTTAAAGCGCATTCGAAAATATAAACCCAAAATATCTTTAATGTTGAACATCGTATAAGCTTCAAGTGGACTTGGCCGTCCAGAGTGGAAATAAGGATGAAGTTTATGGCTACTGTAATTCGCTCAACACTTAACTGTAAGATTAATCGCCGCTTTTAATTTCAGTAAGATTGTGTTAAATACATCTGCAAAGTCTTAGGAATAACTAAGAATATCTCAATGTTCGATGCGGGTTTTTCCTACACCAATCTTCAGATGTTTAATATATTGAACGAAAATAGGAACGAAAATTCCAGTCTGAATTCGAACCGGGAACCTTCGAAGAGCTAAAGGTTCCCGGTTCGAATCCAGGCTGTGGAATTTTCTTTCCTATTTTAATTAATAAATATTTACTTTATTTTTTCTGTATTTCTAACATTGATATTTTTAATTATTACTTTTTAAATTCAGTATATTTTGATACTGAAATTGTTCATGGGTCACCATATTTTATAATAGAGCGAAAGCCATACGATATACCCTATAGAAAACAGCATATAGTATACCGCATAAATATATGCTTTTTTATCTATTAGAAACGGTATTGTTTAATACCTAACATACACTGATTGGAAGAAAATAATTGAACACTTTCGATTTTAGTCGTTTTGTCGAATATCTAGAAAATTACTTGACGAATCATCCTGAAATTTCAGGGGTGTAAAAAGGATGTTACACCTCATTTCAGCCAAGGTTTTCTCCCGAAGGCAATAGGGGTCCAGCAAAAAAGTGAACCAAAAAAATAATGTTTGGAATCACCCTGTAAAAAATAATGCTTGAAATGCATTGTAGCTGTAGCATATGTTTAAGAGGCTTGTTTTACTTTTCTGTGTTCATTTGTATGAGAATAGAACCTATATTCATGGAGATATAAAGGTTTCTTTAAAAAGGCCGAAATGTTTTCGTAAGTCTTGTTTATAATACGCACGATTTTCAACCGAATGCAATGCCGTTTTCAGTAAACTTGACAAACTACGGTACAGACAACACCCTGCAATCAGAATATAAAAATATTAAATATTTGATGAAATATGAGCATTTTTACTAAATATTTAACTACGCATGCGTTACCAAATTGTCTTTTGCATACTTTATTAGCCAAATGTATAGAGCTACTCTTATAAAAAGCCCAAGCAAATATCGTGATAATTGAGAAAGATATCGCCGATAGAATGAGTTGAATTTCAGTTGCTCTCAAAGATAAA
>JAHWFO010095546.1:216523-251556 GCA_023313115.1 Rhysida immarginata | reverse complement strand
GGCTACAAACAAATTAACGTTAATACACTCGTTTATAGCAAGGTATGTAATAAATGAGACACCGAAAGTAAAATTTCAGGATAAAAGTTCAGCGCAGCATCCCCTAATTTTCTCGGCTAACATCGATCAGCCCCGTCGCGTTTATGCTCTGAATTTATTATCGTAGAATATCTAATTAATATGTAAATGATTTATAGTGTTATAGAAATTAAATTTAAAGAAATATATGCAGGAAAAAAAAACAACACGAAAGTTCCGTGGCGATGAACTTCGGCTAACGGGCGACCACTGGCAGAGCCCCCATTTACTATTTAGGGGGCTATGCCGGCATGGCCGCCCATCATTTAACGTACACCTTCATGGAACTTTCGTGATTTTTTTTCCTACATAAATTTCTTAAAATATAATTTCCATAATATGATAAATCATTTACATATTAATTAGATATGTTACGATAATAAAGTCAGAGCATAAACGCGATGAGGCTGATCGATGTCAGCCGAGAAAATTGGGGTCAGCTAATCTGAACTTTATCAATTTCTGATACACCAGACTCCTTTGGGAAAATTACGACGAACAGCCTTTATTTAATTAAACAAGCGTTTTCTGTATGTAGTATCCAGATTGAATTTCATTCTAAGAAATGATTGGAGTAGACACGCCAGTATTTTATACTGTCGCAGTTAGTAGAGTACAACTTTTTTCGTGGAGTACAACTCTTTAATCGCGGCGAGCCAAGCTCTTCTCTGTATTATTTCGAAGATTAGCTCATCTTAGTGCCTCTGAACTACAGGTATTCTGTAAAAATATTTTAATCTATCTCTAGAAATTAGAACATCCTAAGATGCAGCAAAAAGACATTGTATAATGAATTTCAGAGCGTGTGCGAGTAGCGAACTGATAGCGAAGAAAGCGAGTAGAACATCCAATATGGCGGCGTCGTGTCGATGACATCACAATGACGACACGATGATGCGTAGTGAAAAAGCTCTATTTTCTCCCTGAAAAAAATCCTAGTCCTCGGCCGGGGTAGATTCCACGTCCTCGGGCATCAGACGATGACGCAACCACTAAGCCACACAATGTAATGGCGAATACACGAATTAAATCACGTTTTTCATGAAATATTTAATATAAAATTAAGATTGCTCCACATTGAATAAAATATCCATAATATATAAATCTGTTATGGTATTTCATAGGGAATAGCTACCAATCTTTAGAAAATACAGTATCTTCTGGGTTTATGCTTAAAATAACGTATTGGCAAAAAGTTTAATTCTCACCCATGACGGGAAAAAATGTATAACAATACAGCATATGAAGAAAGCATATATTTATACAGTATACAATACGCTGTTTACTATACCGTATATCCTAATGGCTTTTTCTTATAAAACAAGCATAATATATGGCGGCATGGACTATTTCGGTATCAAAATTTAGAAATACGTAAAAATATCAATTTTCAAATTACAGGAAAAAAAACTAAATATTTAATAAAAATAGGAAAAAAAATATACAGTTTGGATTCGAACCGGGAAACTTCAGCTCTAAAGTAATTTAAATATCCGAGGTTTGACGTAAAATAAACCCTCATCGAACATGGAGATTTTTTTAATATTTATTGCTTTGTTTTTAATAAGTGCGTTAAATATTTCATCTGCAAAATCTATCCTACTGAAATAAAAAGCAGCGATTTAATCTTTTCACTTAAAATACTGTAATTCGCCCACACCAGTAAATCTCAAACCTATTTCCATTTTCAACTACTAGACTTTATAACCTATCAACTTAACTCAACTGCCAAGCAAGTGAAAACGCTTTTGAAACGCAGACATTAAAATAGTTTGTTGGGAAAATGTTTTCCATTCTTTTTAAAGTATCCGAAACTAAATTTCTTAGTCGGGTTTTCAGTATGTTTGGTAGGTTTAATCGCCATTGATCAACTAAGCTTTGTACACCATTTTTAACAATCCAGATAATACAAATGCCAAAAACAGGAGAATTCAGAACTTGTTACAGAAAAACATGGTAGATATAGGGTACTAAAATTTCTTAAGCAATGTGTCCTAATTGCACCATATGGCGCTACACCAAAACCACCTAGGACAAGAGCTTGCTATAGAAATATTTGGATATTGTTCACGCAATCTTACGTAAACGGTTAAATTGAACTATCTGACCAAAATCGCAAGCTGTTAGTTTTGCGTTTTTTACCACTCGGCCCTGCGCGCCTCACTGGTCACTGTTTTCCGTTATTCGAACGCCTTGAAAACAAAACGTTCCTAAATATACATACCCCAACCTATTTGGTCACAGGGGGCAGTTGGTTCCACCCCCCCGGCCGGTTACAGACCTGGTAAGTGACGTCAAGTTTAAAGTATTAAGAGTAAAAATTTTAATCTGATATATTTACTATAGATTTTTTTTTAAAAATGCTAGGGACTATTTCAGCCGCGCTGCCCGTACTAGAACGTAGCCTTATCGCTGCCCGTACTCTAATTCTTCATTGATAGAGTAACCTGTCCCGAACTTATAGGTGGAAAAAATATTCTTAGGCCTAGCAATGGCAAAGCCTATAGCCGTTCCTATAGATTATATTTCAATTTGGTTAATGTTAACTTGTATTTAATCCCCATGTCCTTATTGAAGGGGCCTAAATGGAATATTCTCGAAAATTTAAATTAATTTTGTGGAAAAAAAACAATCTTAAAAGTTCATATTTAAAATATTTAACCTGCCTTTATATCCGGCTAAGGAAGATTTGCAAAAGCTAAGTAAAGAGCAGTAGGATTAAAGTCGGAGTTATTTTCTCAAAGCATAATGCTTAATTGCACAGGCCGCCATTTTATTTTTATGCATTTCTTAGGCTTCCATAAATTTCTTGGATTGTTTATTTGAAAGCAGTTTTTATCCAAAATGAAAAGGGAAGAAAGTATTTGGATTAGAAAATAAAAAAATCGAATCTACTCTACTCACTGCAGGACGCTGAGGAATTTTCAATGATGTATTATGTTAACATCCATTTATGGCGTACACGGAGTGGGGGATATATATTATAAAAAAAAAAGGTACGGCTCTCTAAGACATCATACTCCGGGAGAAATTTTGAAGGAATGAAGCTAAACGAAAATTCTTTAATTGAAGTAAGGGGCGCGAGCAACTTAAACGTGAGTGACGAAGTAGCACGGGGCACGACTCAATCCATTGTTGAAAGGAAGGAAAACGAAAATAAATTACAAGAAAATTTTATTAACCGAGTGAATAAATAAATTGGAGAAACCTTATATTTAAAGTTTATAGAAAATTGTTTTGTTTCGTATTTATTAATATATATTTCATATTCCTTTATTTCAACCATTATACTCAATTTTTTTACAGATTCACATTATTTTAAATTATTATAAAATACTCAGAATTTTATACAATTTCATAAATCTGCGTTAATTTAAACAATATGAATGTCAAAAGATATGATGATTTTAACAACCGAATGGTATACAGCGAGTCCACATTTTTTATTGTTATTAAATTATAAGGGTAGATTGGCTTACAACTTTAAAAATATCTCTAGCATTCTGGTTAATGAAGTTCGTAGCCTTGCAATATATAACGAGAAAAATATCAGACAGAACTACGAGTTGTAAAATTCTACGTGAATTCTTTTCTGTTAGGTACTAGCAAGGTCTCCATCAACTTCATTAATAATATTATGGTACTGAGAACTCTCCATTCCATAATATTATGGTTTAAATTGATATGATGTTTCCAGAAAGGTTAAAACGACGACTTCTTTTCTCCTCCACTTGCTGACAATTTATACAGTAAATAAGCAATGGCTCATATTTTATTTTGTAAACGGGACATGTTCATTTAGTACTTAAGGTATATAGTTCTCTACATAGGCAATGCTGAAATGTTGCTGTAAATAAATCGGTTGCATCGATTAAATTTTATTCAATTAATTTGTTTATAACCGAAAATCCACTGTCGAAAATATACAGGATAAATATAAAACCACTCCTTAATTTCAGGTATAGCAGTTTTAAAATCAATGCTTATGGAATTTTCTTATACATTAGTGGCACACTTGCATCAAATTATGTTTCACGTGATCAGCTTCTACATGCGCCCGTCTAGTTATTCGCGTCGCTACATTACCCGCAACCTGGATGATCTCAGGAACATATTATTGAAGCTGTAAATCCTATCACGCCGGGTATGCTACATAGAGTTTTGTTAACACCAACACCACCTAGAGCTAAGTAAAAGGAGGGGCGCACATAGAATGTTTGTGTGTGTGTCAGATACCAACTGATACTACATAAACATTATGAATTGATGTAGCTGTAGCCACCAATGTATAAGAATATTAAGTAAGTTTTGATTACCAAATCAATTATATAATGAAATTTTAGGGTTTTACTTAGGTGTTGCGTTTAAGTTGCTTTGAAATTTGAAATTAGGAAGCCTTATTTTCATCTCCGTTGTTACGGATTGTCTTGATTGGCCGTCAAATGATAAAAATTGAATGAATTCGCTCACTGATGTGTTGTAGATATTGTGATGTATGCAACATTTTTTCAGATTCGGCCACGAGAGGAAAGCAGAAGGGAAAATTTTCGATAAAATCCTTTACTTTGACTTTTATAATACATACATGTTAATTGGATTATAATTGTTAAATATGTTAATTTTTTAATGGTCGATTGTATTATTTTTATATGCCATTTCCTATATTTAGAATTTTATTCTTAATTTTAAATACACAGCGGTATTTTATTTTCTGTGCGAATATCATTTGCACGGGTTAAGCTTGTTTGTATGTGTATAACAGAAAATTGAATTTTTCAAATGGAACAATTTGAATAAACAATATAACTGGCTTAAATTTATTGAGCAATTACACAAATGATATAAGCGACTATAATTAATTTTTTATTGCTTTCGATATGAAAAATAAACTGCATGAAATCGGCCTCAGTGGCTCAGTAGTAGCGTTATCGCTTCTGATGCCCGAGGACGCGGGTTTGATCCCCGGCCGAGGACAACGAGAGTTTTCCAGAGGGGAAAATCCTGGAATCACGCACTTCCTTCGGAAGGGAAGTAAAGCCGGTGGTCCCGTGTAGTCGTTTGCCGGGTGCACGTTAAAGAACCCTTGCGAGGCAAAATTTGTGGCCCTACAACGCCGTAGTAGGCATGATTCATAGTAGTTGAAAGGACGTTAATACCAACCAAACCAAACCAAAATGAATGGATCGACATTTAAATCTAAATAAAGGGTCGATTCGGATATTACTTGTTATATAAGCTCCATTGTCGTTCAACAATTTGGGAGAAACCATTAATTCAATAGACCATGACTGCAAATTTTGATAAACCTGTAAAATAACGGCACTAAATTTTCCAGAGCACATTCGAGCAACGTTCGTGTTTTGAATTTATTACTGTGTCATTTCTTTTTAATTATATTAATAATTCATGGAAAATATCGTAGAGGAAAGCCTAAGCTATCATTACATATAATGAAAGGCATAGGAAAGTGAAATTATTTTTTCATTGCTGCAGAGGTTGCGCCCCCAGCCCCCTCTCAGCAAATGATATATTTCTCCAATTTTACTGTCGCACTAAAAGGCTATGAAAAAATAATGAATGAAATTCAAAGTATCAACGCAACTAGGCTTGTCCGATGTACCCTAGTTCGGGGAAATTAAAGAGTGCCACTTTAAGGTTTATCCAAATATTTCTGTTTTTATATATTTAATGGCTATAATATTTTGTTTACTTTCAGTGACCAAGATACGCTTTTATTCGGAATGTTTCCCTATATTTTAGCTATTTCAGTTTATATAATCTAAAGAGTATATTAAGATTTCCAAAGCGTGAGCTTTCTTAATAATATTAGCCCTGTATGGAAGAGATTTCACAGTTATATTTTATACGCTTACTCGCACTTTTGATGAATTGGATATCCTTTTCTCAATAGACAAAAGCCTATTAAAAGTGACGGAACAATGTTGGGATCGCGTGAAAAAATTACTCTAGAACAATTTTTTTTTATTGACGAAACTAGAAATTACATTTTATAAATTTAATATAAAAGATAAATTTAGAACAGATGCTGTTAATATAAGAATACCACCCTTTTCTGGTAAGTTACCAACTACAATGTGTTAAAGATTTTCCATGAATGATGTACATTTTGAAGAAGCCACGAAGGAATCGTGGACGAAGGACAGAAGGCACATTCAGCTAAAGATGTCAGGAATTGATTAAAAATTCTCAGTTCTCATTCTGTACCATTTGAAGAATATTACATTTAATAAGGAAAGTTTAATTGAATTTAAATTACAAAAAGTGGTTCTTTTTTTAAAAAAAAAATTACAAACAAAAAATTGTCACCCAAATAGCAACTACTGAGAATTCGATCTTCTCAAAATACGACTAGGGAATGAATCATTTTCTTTTCACTGAGTAGACATTTTGATGGTAATTCCTCTTACATTTGCTTACGCATCAGCTTCTGAAGTGATGAGCTCATTGTAAACATATGAAATCAAAGTTGATATAAACGAGGTTGCCATTCGATGAGCATGTTGGAGAAAAGCGTTTTCTTGACAGTTTTCTAGATAGCTTCCAGATAGACTATAAATTAGTTCGTACAGTCGAGTGCATAAAGGTTTTTACCTAAGTCAAAACTGTTTGGCTTCCTTACAGTACTTCAATCCAATGAGATTACTTTTTCCAGGTGTCTAGTCGAGCACGCTTACTATGGAACGATTCCATTAAGTTTTTGCTTTGCATCGGGGGGTAGGCAAGTTTTACGTCACGTGCTCAACTATGTTGACAAAAAGATTATTTTGGCTGTTCTGATGAGAATTTTTGTTTTATTAATTATAAACTAACTATTTGGTTAATAATGTAACATAAATGGTGCACAGTATCGATATAATTATATGCGTCATCAAGAGATAAGCTGATGCAGCGCTCGTTTTGATGTGATGTGGAAGTGATTTACAGGTGGAAGTGGAAGCTATTTTCTTTTGTCTGCTCGAAAGGTTACAAGTCTCTTTTTTTGTGTGTATATAAAATGATCAACGACAATTATGCCAAAACCATCCGAAAAATTTTTTAAATTTAATATATAACTAGATGGATCCCGTCAAATTTTGACGGAGAACAACCCATCTTATTATTAATACCCATCTCTTTAATTAAAAAATAATAAAATAAAAAATTGTCAGAGCAACAAATAAAATAAACATTATGCACAAACAAATAGAATAATCAGAGCTTAAATATCTCATTATTCACAAAGAATAAGAAATGAGTTAATTAAATATATAAAATCAAAATAGCTTTAAACTAAATTTCTCTGAAAGTTTAGACAAAGTGTCAGCGGATAAAGTGATCAGTTTTTAAAGCTCTTTCTAACGATATAACATTTAACAGAACATTCTCAGAGTTTTTCAGTAGTCAAAAGGAAACGTCATAAAATGATCAAGGCAGGATTTTGTTTCTGCAAATCTTCAGTTTATTTAATTCAAAACAATGATTGAATATTGTCTCATTACAACAATCCCTGGCCTCTGATGGATTGTCGTAACTTTCTTTGTTGGCTTCAGATGCCCATGCGCAGAAGTGCCAATTTTGCTCTTTTCGGCCATTTTCCATTGTTTCGAGAAGCTAAGGAAAACAGATCGCGCCAGGTGCCGCATAGATCGCACCAGGGTCGACCGTGACCTGCGATTGAGGTTTTTCATTGAAACTGAAAATGAAAGTAAAGTTTCTGTCTGTCGATAGGGCGGCGCTGCAGGCGTTTTTGGGCCGATTGTACATGCAGCGCCACTTTTCAGTAGAGTTCCCGCCCTATTGGGAGCTAGAAACTTTAGCTTCATTTTAACAATGGAGCTCGATGACCATGGTTTTAATCTATACCCAGCTAGCACTCATATGTTATATTTCCGTTGGAAACTGGTATTTAGGTTGGTAAACCGTAAGAGCTGAGAATGGAAATGTTCAGATCTTGTTATTAAAGTGTTCGGTTAGATAACGGTTAGATGTTAAGTAATTCCTACGTTTGGTACTCGTTGGGAAATCGTAATATAATTTCACTCATGGCTCGTATAAAATGGCGATCCATTATTGGATGTTCACTAATTGACGTATGTGCGCAGTAAAAATGCGCAGAAGAGCAATGCAGCATCTAATTCAGAGACCGTTAAAGTAAGCGCCTCTGAACTAATTTGATTGAAAGCGCGCCTTTTACAAACGCCTCTGATCGACTATTGAAGATTGACATCTAGGCCCGCTTCCTGCTTTTTTGTTTCTCCAAGAAAAAAAGTAAGTTATAACTTACTATTATATATGTTTCAATATAATTATTTGTATTTTGGTGTAACTTTTTAACACTTATTTTGTGGGATTCTATTTTCACATCATATTAACAATATTTATTTCTCTTTAAGAAATTGCTGTTTTCTTATTCCTACGGAATAATCATAGGGGAAACTTTACCATCTTCCCTTCACCGGAAGCCAGAAACATCTAAGCGATTATCTTGCCGTATGCTGGCGCCGCCTATTGTTGGCTTTTCTGCTGTCTGCTTTTACAACTGAATTGAACAAACGTGACCAAATCCAAAAGTAGTTCCAGTGAGAGAGGTTATCTAAGGAAAAAACCACAGATTTAAGGAGAAAAACAAATTTTTAATGTTTTCTCCTTAATCTGTGGAAAAAACTACCTTTAAATTTAACAAACTTTTACCACTCTCGGCGCTTCGCGCCTCACATCGGCCCTGCGGGCCTCATTCAATGAGGCTCATTGGTCACTGTTTTCCGTTACTCGAACGCCTCCGGCGTTCTGTCTACGACGTCCCCCTCCGGGGGTAAGTAATTGATATATACCCCAACCTATTTGGTTACAGGGGGCAGTTGATTTCCCCTCGGCCGGTTACAGGAGGCTAATGATCCGTATTTTTTAGTGGTCACAGAAATGGCTGCCAGAAAGTTACGGGATCTCATTTTATGGCTAAACCTAAATTAACCCAACCTCAGTTAACCTAACCCAACACCAGAACGCTCAAAAAAATGCTGGCTTACCTTTAAGACATGGTTCCTTTCGATAATGGCTAATTATCCAGAAAGCAGAAAAAAGAAAATCTGAAATCCACAAATAGTTCGAAACGACCGCGATCTGCCAATTGTGTGGTTGCTATGGCAACAGCTAACGCACGACGGGAAGAGACCGCCAAAACACGCCCTGTAATGTCGGAATCCACATGCAGGGGGGTGCCAACAGCACTCGGACTAAATATTTTTATTGGCCAAGAAATGGCTCCCAGAAAGTTCTGGGAGCTCATTTTATGGACCATCCTAAGTTAACCCAACCTCAGTTAGCCTAACCAACATAAGAATGAACCCCCCCAAAAAATCAAGCCCCTGTTTTTCTCAATCCCCTTCAAAACAAGTCGCCCACTTTTAGAATCTTCTCCACAGATGGCGTCACCGTACATCATACAGATAATCGCTCAGACGTGTCTGGCTTCCGGTGAAGGGAAAACCGTAAAATCATGCCTAATCATATAAGGTATGCAATCTTTTTTGATCTGAAATTCGTATTACCTTGTGTTTGCTTGAGTACAAATAGAAATAACAATTTAACTTGTATTTTAACAAGTAGGATAAACTGTACATACGTATAAGACTATTATTACTTGTCCAGAGTCATTAATAATGATCGTATTATTAGAAAACGACGTTTATTTATTTAATAATAATGGAAGCTGTTCGTTTAATATGAGATTATTTTTTATAGCTTATTTAATTCATCGTCACCACGATCAATACTTTTGGGACACTATGAATTTTGGCCATTCTGAATTATTATTATTATTTTGCATGCTTTTGTAATTTTTAGTGTATAGTTTCAAATTATTATATGTATATTTTTTTCCCTACAGATGCTGCTAAAAAGGACCCCGACCTGAGACGTTGGAGATAGGGTTTTTCCAAACTAATCGATTTATTCGACTAATCGAATAAATCGTGAAAAAAAAATCGACTAAATAACCGATATTTTTTTTTCAAATAAAAAATCGAGTAATCAAATTTTTAAATTACTTTGGTTGAAAATATGACAACCATTCAGGAACGGTTAGGCATAGGCTTTGGAATTCATCTATTCCAATGTTTATAGTATTGCAAAAAAATATATTAGCTTAATTTCAACCTCTGTTCCGTCAGAATGTTTATTTTTTCAAGCAGGAAGAATTATTTCACCGTCAAGGAATCGAATTTCTGGCATTTTTTACAGAGCTTAGATGTTAAATACTGGAATATGTAAACAATAGTTTTTAAAATTTAGATTTTGTAATTTGTTCTCTTTAAAATTCGTGTAATTGATGATTTTGTTCAATAAAATAAAAAACTATTAGCGAATTTGTATTTTTATTCGATTAATCATTATTTATTCGATATTTACTTAAAAATTATCGAATAAAAAGTATCGACAGATAAAAAATCGAGTATTCATTTGTTCGAATAATTTTTCCTAGAAAAACACTAGTTGGAGATTTCCAAGAAGGACCCCGACCTGTTACTAAACGGAGACGCAGGCCCGGTAGGAGAGATTCGACACTTATCAAATTGCTTAAAGAGTCAAGTTAATTTTCTATATTTCTTAATTTTGTATCATCGTTTATCTTTTACTTTCGTTGATTTTATTCATTGTAATTTTAATAATCGGCATTCGGTATCGATTGTAACGATTGTTCGCGACCAGGAGGAAGTATCTCTACTAGGTCCGCGCTTCTGATGTTAAGAGACTGTTTTTCCCCCATTCGTCTTTTTATTTATTTTGTAATTTACATTTGTACCTTTTTATTGGATAACGGCCACTCTGGCCCTTATATATATTCTCTGTAATTCAACCAAATTTTGTATCGGCATTGAATAATGAACTCAATGAGTTCGAAATACGTATATGCTTAATAAAATTCTTTTGTGGACAAGAGGTTGTTGTTGGGGTTATGTTAGAAAATTGATGGAAATACGTTATATTAATGTCAGGGCTATGTTAGAAAATTGTTGGAAATACGTTATATTAATGTTGGGATTATCTTAGAAAATTGTTAGAAATACGTTATATTAATGTTGGGGTTATGTTAGAAAATTGATGAAAATACCTTATATTAATGTTGGGATTATCTTAGAATATTGTTGGAAATACGTTATATTAATGTTGGGATTATCTTAGAAAATTGTTAGAAATACGTTATATTAATGTTGGGGTTATGTTTGAAAATTGATGAAAATACGTTATATTAATGTTGGGATTATCTTAGAAAATTGTTGGAAATACGTTATATTAATGTTGGGATTATGTTAAAAATAACCCAGATCTAACGGTTAACCAACCATCAAACAGCGTACCATTTCTGCGTTAGTCTAACGTATGAACCTAACGTTGGAATTACGTATTGGAATTTACATTGGAATTACGTAAGCATGCTAGCTGGGTAGATTATATATTTTAATAGTAGAGAATATTAAATGATTTGAACAAAAGAGGATTTTTGTAAAAGTAACGGTGACATGAATTAGTGTATATTTTATTAAAAACTCAAATATAGAATAAAGCATGGCATGACAATTAACACGAAAAGTTTTTTAAACCCTCAAATAAACAGATCAAATTGCACATAAAACTTAAACGAAATCAAAAACGCGATAATGAACAAAAAAAATATGTCTATCCATATTGGATTCGAACTCTGCCATTCGAGGCAGTAGGCAGAGACTTTAACGATACTGCTGTCAGCCACTATCGCTTATTATTATCAGGAGGGAGCACGCGAGCAGCACATCCCAAGCATATACCTGCTACCCTATTTTCATTCAGAAGAGACAGGTCCATTCTAATCTACCTTGACTCTCAGTACAAGTACCTGATTTTGCAATCGATCAACATCCAGAAAGCTCAGCCCCTACGGAGCAGGTAAAAACCTTTTTGCACCCTTTTTGCAACCTTTTTGACTGTATATCTAATGTTTCAGTTCGATCCAAGACGATTGGTCTAAATCCCGATTGGTCCAAATTCCAATTGGTTTAAATCCCGGTTGGTCCAATTCTCGATTAGTCCAAATTCCAATTGGTCCAAATACCAATTGGTCTAATTCCCGATTGGTCTAAAAGGAGACTAAAATGATTGAAAAAATTTCCATTGAAAACGAATTAAAAAAAAAAAAGAGAAAACTTATATGTTAGGAATTCTGCTTATTTTTTACATAAAAAAGAGAGAAAATTAAAAAATGAGAATTTTTTTTATATTTGTGCAAAGATTTGTTAAGATGTTTCTTTTTTGGCTACCACTCACTAAGGCTAGGGTCCCACTTGCGTAAAATTCAGCTGAAACGTACAGTGGAATGCGTAAAAAAAAATTACGCTTTTTACTATAGACATTCCACGGAAAAAGATGTTCAGCTTGCCTTAACTTTTCCGTGTAAGCTTTAGGCGCGTTTCACACTCATGCGGACGCTACGTGCAGGGACGAAGTCCTATTGTAACTGTAGGCGCATTAAGAGTACTGCGGATCGTCCGCATCAAGAAATGCCATTAAAAGTAGTAGGCGCATTCGGCGGCACTCAGATCTAGCTCAGATCTGAGAGAACGGTCACGTGGTATCTGACCGTTTTTCTGAGCGTCTGAGTTGCCGAACGCTCTTTTATCTCAGAAAGAAATGGCTTTACCGACTTTACAAATATTGACAAGAAACGGAGTATCTACTTAATTTAGTGTACATGAAATAAAAATTAACATCAGATGAGCAACTGAGCATGCATAATATTCGATCGCAATAAGAGTTTTCCATAAGCCAGAGAGGAAAAAGTACACTGGACATCGCCATGACGTGGCTTTCGTAACTTCTTTGATAGCTTCGCATCGTAGTGGGCGCCGCCATGTTCATTATGAGAAGTCAGAAATAGAAAAGCTTGCTGAGCGTCTGAGCTCAGATTCTGACAGATTCGTTGCGTGCTGAACACGTCTTCTTCTCAGGCGGAAGTACTAAATAGTACTAGTACTAAAGTACTCACCGAACGCTGCTCTCTCAGATCTGAGTCAGATCTGAGCGCCGCCGAATGCGCCTATTGTTGCTTTCACAATCACGCGGAGTCCGCATTCGGACGAAGAGAGCAGTGTTTATTTTTGGAGATTCATTTTACCAGATTCAGCATATTTTCTACCAAATTGGTATATTTTTGCATTTAGTAGATTTTTTTAGTAGATATTTTTTTTTTAATTTTTTGTATATTTTTATATTTTTATATTGTTTTAGTAAGTTTTTAGTATTTTATTCACTTTTCCCCTGTATTTAGGAAAATAACTAATGTTTTTCTTAAATATTCTATGTATCGATATTATATGAAAATATCGATTACTCTGGTTCGCATATTTCGATGTTCGATGTTTTGAAAAATTATTTCACTTCTTTTACAAAACACATAATGATCGCTTTTCAAAACACACAGGCTTTCCAATTGTAACGTTCATTTGCATAATTATTGTATCAAATTTGTTTGGAACGTCCATTTTGATCTAACGTCGAAGGATTTTTTGATGGACGTGTGATTTGGTCCACAATTGGATTCAAAAAAATAGATTCCAATAAAGAATTTAATATTTTACAATTTAACGTATTCAAATGAAAGAAGTGAAGGAAGAAATAAATTTCAAAACGCTTACGTCAAAATTAGGTACACATAGCGCCATCTCTTGAGCAAACAAACAAACATAAGCCAATTCTATTTCATATTAATCTTCCCCCCCCCCCCTTTGGATTTTTTGAAAATTTTTTTAGATTCATGCATTTTCACCAACTTTACATATGTGTACAAAATTTTAGTAAGATTGGACTAGTGGAAGGGGTTGAAATATTGATCACAAGATTTCATCCAGCAAACATGACCCAAATGGCGAAAGTTATATAAGCGTTGTAATAATAATAATAATAATAATAATAATAATAATAATAATAATAATAAATTAAAATCACCGGCTAATATAATGTCACTACTTTTTTTTTTTTTTTTGCTGCTTTCTTATCGTATCGCATTGACTGGATCATCGTTTGCTAATTCTGGTCCCTGTAATCGATGTTGACTGAAATTTGAATAATCGATGTGTTTTTTTATCCAGTATAAAAATATTGCTTCAAGGAATAGATGTCAACAACACTTTAAAGTTTCGAGAACTATGTGCGTGGAAAAGTTTTAATACAGATGCATTCTTGTTCTGAATTTTGCAGTTTTTTTTAAATGAACGACAATAAATTACAATCAGTCACCAATGCCTAATATGAAAATTACTTCTCGAAAATATGGCAAAAACTTCAAAACTGCTGGATGCTTTTTGCCCGGTTGCTTTTTTACCCGATCATGTTTCATTTACTAATTTAACAAATGAATATTTAAAAGGCCCCGATATTAAATTGCTCATTTCTTTATTCAAAATTGAATACTGTACAACATAAATATCAACAAACAAACTCAATGCGTTCCGCGAATTTCTTTATTTGAATATATAATAGGCTGCGACAGCCTTTAATTGCAGCGAGGTCATCGTGTGTTTGTCCAGCCGTAGCCTCCGCATATGTAAATGCGGAGGCTACAGTCCAGCAATGCGCTTTTTTAAACTCTCAAACCGGGGTATTTTTTATAGCCTCAAACCGGGCTATTTTCAGCTGCATCCGTGCCTCCGCATAGTCGTCCGCATGACTGTGAAAACATCACATGCGGGTGCGGAGTCCGCGTGCATAGCGTCCGCATGAGTGTGAAGCGGGCCTTAGGAGATCGTAATACCATTCGCGCGTACGCTTTCATTCGGCCAATAGGAGATCGTAATACCATAGAATAACAGAATGGACAGCTCAGCATTTCGATGGTAGTGACCTTGAAGCAGCGCTCCTAACGGATGGGTGGAATCTGCCAGCTGTTTAACCTGCATTTCTATGGAGCATGCTACGACTTTTTCTAGATTATTAAATATTTCTCGGTCTGTAATTAACGAAAACCGCCAAGATCACATGGAAGCTTGAAATGAATGACATGTAATCTATCGGCGTCAAGAAAAAATTTTTTTCTACGGAGGAAAAATAGATATTCGCCTAATTAAATGCACTTGAGTAACTTGCTTGGCAATCAGCTGACTGGCTGTTAAGTTTACAGCATACACCTAAATCATTTAGACTTTGCAAATGTATTAATATATATTCCGCAAATCTAATTTCAACAACAGAATTAATTTGACTTACTTTAATTTGTTTTTATTGAAAAAGTGATAAGCAAAATAAGTGACAAAAGCCATTATTGCATCCAATTGCTCTGCAAACATGTCCTTTTTTTTAAGGACCCATTTTAAAATCACCAGAAATATCAAATTATGAATTGCTTTAATTTGTATTGCATTGGTTTAAGCACCCACGTCTTGAATCTACTGAACAACTAGTAGTAAGTGACAAATAAAAATTTTATTCTATGACTGGTTTTATTTTTTTAAATTTCCTCTGCCCCTATCCCTATGAAACTGCTCGCTTTGTCCATTCTAGCAATAATTTCCTATCTGGCCACAAAAGAGATTAAATTCCTTTACTGAAATCTTATATTTACAGAATTTTCTAAGGTACAATTCTGCGGGTTGATACAAATAACAGCGATTGTTAATAGGACCTTGAAATAAATATTTAAAAAACGTAGTTGATTAAAAAGTTATTAAACCAGCATACAGCATAAAAGTAAAAAAAATAAAAAAATGAAGAATGAATTATTTCTGCATCAGACTAATGAAAAGTGTTTTACAGATTTTATTAATCCACCAGGTAAATATTAAAGTTTTTAATTTTCATTTAGAACTTTGTTTAGTTAATCAAAGAAAGTGGCTTCATTTCAATTTTGAAAATAAGCAAAATGTAAGTTTAAAATGCTTTTATTTTCATGGTACACCGATAACAATCCTGATCATACATGTAGTTTCTTTAATAATGTGAGGGGTTAAAAGACAACTCTTCATTTTTCATTTAATGTAATGAACATAAGAAACTGACAATTTTTTTTAGTTATACAATTAAACAAACATCACGAGTAAAAGCTTTCATTTTCTTTATAAACATGCAAAAATTCTGAATACGCTTGGTGCCGTCGAAGAGGTGGGATTTCTGATTGATTATTTTTGACCAGGTTTCCAATCTCGGGTGTGGTCACTCATCTGGCTGATGGCATTTTCTTGATTAATTACGTGATGGCAGCCATGTTCCGATGTCCTGAGGCTGAAAATAAAATTAATTTCATAATTCTCAGTTATACCAAGGGTGCTTGTGTGGCAGGCAAGGGGCCCTAATTCTCAGAAGAAAACATTCTTATGTGATTTTGTCTCACATTTTTTACAACTCTGGCTCACATATACAGGGTGTTTTTGAATTGATTACAGATTTATTGGGAGATGATAGAAGAGGTCCTTAGAAGTATTTTTTGTCATATGAACATGGGGTCCCCGCAGCTCCGTTTACTTACAATACTACATTGAACAATCAAGTGACACCGGGACGCAGTGTGCGTTGGTAGGCCTAGATTATTTTATTTTTAACAATTAACACAAGCAATCTACTGTAATAACTTTTAAAGTAATTGTTTGCAAAGAAATTTCAAGGTGCACGTGGTTGTTTGTTGAAAAGTCATAGGACAAACTTCGTCAAGGAGATTCCATGGTGTCCAATCCCTTTGTAAAATACGATTAGTCTATATGTAAATGAAGTAATTGCATTCTGGGAAAGCAGTAGGTAAAGATTTGTTTTAAAAAGTTCACTTGATGTACTTTTTACATGTGTAAAGTTAAACAAACAGTATGAATCGTTTTACAAGGAATGATTATGCAGACATGCATCTGTGTCTCGGTGCTGCTGGTACCACGGATGGTGCAAGGCGTTTGTATGCTGAACGTTAACCCAACAGAATTCTTCCCAATTCACGAACATTTGGTGCAGTAGATCGTCGTCTAAGAGAAACAGGCGCATTCGCTCATGATAATCATCAGCGTGGACGTTGTCGGTAGTTATGCTCCCCTGAATTAGAGGATGAAGTTTTGGAAAGGTTTAACCGAAATCCATCGACAAGTACTCATGCGGTCGGAGCTGCTTTGAATACTAGTCATACCACTGTCTGGAACATTTTACATGACAACCTGCAACATCCCTTCAAGCTTCGAAAGGTGCAAGAATTATGGTCCCCGGCGTGCTTTCGCGGAATGGTTTATGCAGCAACAGAATAGGATTCCTGACTTTCCTTCCATGATTTTGTGGACAGATGAGGCAACGTTTACGCGAGAGGGAATGTTCAATAGCTACAATTGTCATCTGTGGTCTCATGTCAACCCATGTGCAACACATGTTAATCGTTTTTCTTTGAATATTTGGGCTGGCATGATTCACAATGTCCTGATTGGGCCATATCTCCTACCATGCCGTCTTAACGGGCAAACATACCTTGGTTTCCTGAAGGAGGAGTTCCCTGGTCTTCTTGAAGATGTTCCACTAATGACCAGATATTTGATGTGGTTTCAACAGGACGGCGCACCTTCGCATTACACAAGGGCAGTTAGAGATTACCTAAATGAGACATACCCTGGTCGTTGGATTGGTCGTGGCGGACCAGTTGCTTGGCCACCGAGATCGCCAGATCTCACACCGATGGATTTTTTTATGGGGAAGCATAAAATCAATGGTGTACTCCGAACCCGCAGATACCGAAGAAGATTTGGCGGCTCGTGTTGTCGCGGCAGCAGGTGACATCAGCGACCGTGCAAATCAACTGTTTCCACGTGTACATCAATCCTTCATAAGGCGTTGCGAATTGTGCTATGAAGCAAATGGCGGTCATTTCGAACAATTACTGTAAAAGTCATACAATAGATTGCTTGTGTTAATTGTTAAAAATAAAATAATCTAGGCCTACCAAGGCACACAGCATCCCTGTGTCATTTGATTGATCAATGCAGTATTGTAAGTAAACGGAGCTGCGGGGACTCCGTGTTCATATGACAAAAAATACTTCTAAGGACCTCTTCTATCATCTCCCAAAAAATCTGTACTCAATTCAAAAACACCCTGTATATAGTACGAGCAAAGATACCCGGCGTTGCCCGGGATAATTACACTTGTAGGTAAACAGAATAATCTCAAAAAATTAAATTAAATTTTGCAATTTCTTAATAATAAACACATGAAAATGCTTAGAGAAATAATACAGTAAAAATTCTTAATGAAAATTCGAAAAAAAAATTTAAAGGCTCACAATGGATGGACCTCTCCAATAATTTCTTACTCACATAATCTTACTTTAGATGTACACTTGATGTTGTTGCAATTTCCACACTTCTCTCGATGTGTTGAAGCAAAACTTGGCCATTCATCACTTTGTGTATTTTAGCGGTCGCCGATTCTTCTATTTAATTGTTTACCATTGCTCAATACAGCACGGAGCTTCCTTTGTCGTCTTTCCACTCTTTCTCAATAGTCTGCTAACTTTCCATTATCTCCAGTTGCTGATGATTTTTAAAGATTTTCAAGAAATTGCTAAGTAGTAAGAACTCTCTTTTCTAAGAATAACCTGAATAACAGTAATTCTATGCAGTGTTACAATTTGAAACTTATCCATATTGTATAGTCATTTTATGTTCATTGTTATAATTCTCGGAAAGGATTGCTTTATCATTGCATCATCATTTTGTGGTCATTGTTATTGGTGAGATGCGCGTTGATACCATTGTTGATGCGAACACGACGGGCTTATTGTTGCACAAACTTTGCCTTTCATTGTTGGTCATGAGATATATATTGTTGGTCCATGCAGTGTGTTTGTGAATTGCGTGCTGATACCATTGTTGATACCTATTGTTGTACAAACTTTGCCTTGCGTTGTTGGTCATGAGATATTTCTCATTAATATGCCTTGCCAAAACCATGAATATCGATTTTTTTAAATCGATATTTATTATTTTTCCGAAATCTGAGGTAGACAGTGACCTTCCTCATACTTTGAAGGTCAAGTATGCAAAATTTCATCAAGATCGGAATAAAACAAACAAACCCACAAACAAACCCACAAACCCACAAACAAACATCCTTCTTTATATATATAGAAGATGAAATACAGCGATTGCTAAGATGACTTACCCCTCAAGTTGATTGCCTAATTACTAATTAACTTTGTTTCTAGAACAACCAAATTTTTCCAAACCCTGTTACACTTTCTAATTAAAACTACTTCTGTTTCAAGGCGTATTGTTTGTTTTTTAATTATCAGCTAATTGCTACACTGCTTCATTTGGCAAATATGTACCTGAGTAGTGACTAATGAGGGTAAAAGGGGACTGAACTCGCATATACAGGCTTATAAATGCAGATGTGGTCTGTACATAGTTTAATTTAAGTTTTATCATGAATGAAGCATTTTCTAACCCAGCTAATCCAACAGGATTTAGTGGTGTAAAAGGTTTAGCTAAACAAACAAATCATTCTGAAAAACAGTCATGGGAATGGTTAACGGGCGTAACAGCGTATACACTGCATGAACCGGTTCTGCATTATTACCCTCGTAATCGTATGCGTGTACATGCTCTATTCGACCAATTTCAAGTGGATTTGGTCTATCTAACCAGTCTGTCAAAACAGAATTATGGATATAAATTTCTACATACCTGCATCAATGTTTTCACGCACAATGCTTGGGTCGGTCCCCTAAAAACGAAGTCGGGACTCGGACTTCAGGAAACCTTTCAAAAAATTTTCATAGATGGCAACATTTCTGTAAAAGTGAATAGCGATAAATGGAAGGAGTTTTTAAACAAGCACATTCAAGACTATTTCAAAGAACTCAACATCGATTTCTTTGCACCAGATTCAGATGTGAGAGCTGTTACGATCGAACGATTCAACCATACATTAAAAACGAGGATGTTTAAGTTTTTTACATTACCAACAAACACAGGTACATCGACGTCTTAACTGACCTCGTGTTAAGCTACAACAACCACATCCACAGGGCTCCAGCTGATGTCAACGAACGAAATGCCCCAACTCTTTGGCTGAAACAACAGAGTTATTATACATCAGCGCCACAAACAAATCCGAGGTTACAAATTAGAGATTATGTACGTATATCGAAAGTGAAAAACATTAAATAAAGGCTATCTTCCAAACTGGACTGAGGAGGTGTTTGAGGTTTCAAACATCATTTATAGAAAACCTGTTGTGTATAAAATTAAAGATTCCGATGGCAACGAGATCTCAGGTGTATTCTATGACCGAGAGATACAAAAGGTGAAAAAGCCTGAAATTTTTAACATTGAACGGATTATTTGCTGGCGCACGAGGCGTGAGGTTCGCGATGCTTTTGTGAAATGGCATGGCTATCCAGAGAGCATGAATAGCTGGATTCGAAAGGTAGATCTTATAAACGCTTGACAAGCAGTTGGGTTCATGAACAACCATCATGAATGAAGACACTGATTTTTATGTTACATTGCCATCCAACTCACCTACGGGTGAGCAAATTCATTCCAATACAATAGCTCATTTATTACACGTCTGCCACGGACGCTACGTTTCCAAGGGCGATCGGAGATTGGTTTAACGGAAACACATTTCCCGGCCCTTTTCAAGAACATTACGGCTGTAAACAACATTTTCGAAATCGGTTTTAAGGATGATCTCATAGATGAACAAGTCGATTTCAACCTTGTTTCGCCGGTAAGAATTCCGACACTCCAGTCTTTCATAATCGAAGTTGAATTGGTATTACAAGCCTATTTGAAAGATGTTCTCTTTTACCACAACAGTTCTTTAGACCAAAACATCACCATGAGTTTGCCTCAGAATGTAAGGATTCCATTTAACACTCCTGAATTCTGTAAGGTGTTCAGTATTTCTCCAAATACATTCTACGAGGAACATTTCTCTCTAACTCCAGATTACAACTCGCCATTTAAGTGGGTGTCCGATTTTTCTGTTACGTTAAGGTACCCCAAGTTGGTTTCCCTGTACCAAAGGTTGTTGAATTTAAGAGTACCAAATTGCAAAGCCGGGTAGCAGCTTTTGGTTTCCTTAAAGATAGTTTTAGAGCGGCAGGTATCGAGACAAAGTTGGTTAATGATTTTGTATTATTTACAGGATCCCCAACACGGTTCATTGAATTCCCAGTGGCTGTCAACATTGGTTTTATAACTGACAGGTTTCTGAACATGAAATTGAAAACACCTATTACTATGCCCTTAAAAGACACAGATGACGGGTTTATCAGTTGTGTTATTTTTGATGCACCCGACACTCCAGAATATCGCATCTTAAAAATTTCCGAAGGATATTATGATAGTCGTAGTGATGTTGTTGAAGCGCTCGTTAAGCTGATTGCACTGAGAGAATAGCTTTTTACATAATCAATCTCACACGTAACAAATGTTTTCATATCATATCAAATGCACAGAAGGTCACTATATTAATTTTAGCAGGGGCCTATGTTACACCTTGGCCTTACAAGCTGAACTTTCCGACTTGGAACTCTTTATTGGTGAGGGTTCAACCCCAATCCATCTTACACGAGATATACATCGTTATCATTTGTATACAGACATCATACAACCATAAGTTTTGGATAACACATTCGCACCGCTCCTACGAATTATTCCAGTTTCACATGCCAGGCGAGAAGTGATTTATCAGGCTTTTCATTCACCCGACTACTTTTCCTTAAGTAAATACATCATAGACACGATTGAAATCGCTGTTCATTCAATCCACGCTCTCGTTTTTAACAGGCAAAACGGTAGTGAAATAACATTTTCTTAAGAAAAACCTGTAGTGCGAGGATGATTTCTTTTCTCTCCTCATCAATTACTTTAAGATGCATATCCCCTATCATCCGAACCAAGAAGTAATTTCACGTTACTATTTAAACCAGAGAGGGAATAGCGTGTCAGTGTTCCAGAGGGACAACGGGATTGGTTCAGTATTTTCAAATCTGTCTCGCTTTGCACCACCTTTACTCAAATCCATGGGTAAGATTCACGATCGCCATGCCCTAAAGGGTGGTGTTTCCGTTTTTAATGATGTGATACATGGCTAAATCTCAAACAGTCGCTATCATCACGAATGAAGGAGGCTGGAGGCAGTGTCCTATACGAAATGGGTGTTAGAGTTCAGAGTGGTAGAGGGAGTGTTAAAAGACCAAATTCAACATTTCCTACTCATTCGCTTGTAAAAAGATCCAGAAACAGCAGTTGGCAGTCGTTTCTGACGAGTGGATAGAAACGAAGAGGGCGACTGCAACGTCCAAAAAAGTTGAAAAACACGCAGAAGAAACAGAAGAAGAAGAGGAAGAAAACAGCAGAAGTCAATAAAAAGACCTGCAAAATTACGTTCTAATCCGGTTTTAAACACGCGCACTTTATCATCAGTTTTTGCCTAATAATATATAATCATGGCATCAATGATACACCAGATGAGCACTAAATGTCTCACCAGCGATCTCAACATTTTTTCTATTCCCCACACGAGTGGTCAACAGGAAAAACGACACGTCACAGGATAATAACCAACAGCTATAATCAGCCAAGAAAGCCCTATTGAATTCTACGTTCCTGATTTAGCAGATTTTTACATGGATTTCGATCAGACTACATTAAGCTTAGAAGTCGTTATCAATGAAGGAGATGGACAGCTACCAGCTGGTGATAAAACACGTCCTGTGAAACTTTTCTTACATTTGCTATTCTCACAAGTCGACTGCTATCTGGGCGATACGTTAGTTAGTCATAGCAATAAATTAAATCCATACAGAGCTTATTTTGAAAATCTTTTGAACTATGGTCAGGCTTCTAAACAAAGTCAGCTCACAACACCTGGGTATTGTAAAGACACGAGTGGTAAAATTGACAATGCTGACGATATAAACAACGGGTTTAAGTTAAGTAAAAATCTCGCTCTAAACGGCGTTTTCTACATGAAAGGTCCCCTCCATTTAGACATCTTTCATCAATGTCGATTGCTGCTAAACTCTATGGATTTTCGTCTGAGACTGTGCAGAAGTAAACCCTCCTTTGCTCTGATTGTCTGACGTACCAGATTACAATCCAAAAAGCAATGCTGAAGTTGAGGGAGTTAAATTTAACACAGCTACACTATCAGCACATGCAAAAACTCTGCAAGCCACTAACGCGTTTTTCCCCATCCGTGAGTATTGCTACTGGAACTAGAAATCACGTCATACAGAACTTAATTACTGGCCAGATTCCTTCCCGTTTGATTTCTGCATTTACAACGAGTGAAGCCCAGAATGGTTCTTTTATTTTGAACCCGTTCAACTTTCTGGCCTTTGATCTTTTGGGGGACAAGGATTATTCTACAGATAGATATACCTTATATGTAGTGGTACACTAGGCGTCGAAGTTCAGTTTTCCGAACCTTTAGCTAATTTGGTGAACCTGATTGCTTATTGTCAGTATCAGAATCTCCTGGAAATCAATAAAGACAGAGCCGTGAGCTTAGATTTCATGAATTAAGTTCAATGGATATAAAAGAGCTATGGAGTGCCCTCGAGAGAGATCCATTCACATGTCCTATGGCAAGAGGTGTTTTCCCGGCAAATTTGGTACTGCAGCTCAAACCTGTTCACCAATCGTTGCTCATAGCTAATACGGTCGATTCCAGTAAACCAAGCACACACTGGTTGGCTTTCTTTATACCCTCCAACAAACAAGCACATACATCTTCGATTTTTTCGGAATGTTTTCTCAACCACAATTCCAACCATTCATGTTTATGCACGTGAAAAAATAGATCTACAACACGAGAATAGTGCAACATCAATTGTCTGACGCTTGCGATCATCATTGCCTATATTACCTGAAATTAGCAGCCAGGGGCTATTCTATGGATGACATCTTGAACAACAATTATACAAACGAACTGTATTTAAACGACATACAAATATACTATCAACTCTGAATTTAATACCTGTCAAAAGTCCAAATGGAACTAAAGCTGTAAACCTTTATATTACTCTGTTTAATTATTCTAATTATTGTTATTATTTGTTTTATTCAATTTCTGTATATTCATTTGTTCAAATAAATTTTTCTATTTCAGATTGAATCTGTGTTTATTTGTGGTTTCTTATAATTTCTAATAAATAAATAAAAAAACTACACAATCACTGGTTTTCATGCGTTTAATTACATTTTTATTTAAATTTTACAGACAATAAAATAAATTTTATCATTGCATTACAAACTCATTTTTTTTTACAATTAATGGTTATTTATCATAATGCAACTAAGCGAGCTTTGACGTGTCAAGCATGTCTACAGACCGGTACACAGGACTCACGATTAATTCTTCAGTGATGTTGATATGATGTATCACGCTAGTAAACACAGCTCGCCCAGGTGCGGGCTTCTTCAAGATGGGGTTGGGTGATAATACGTCTTGTATTAAACTATTAAACTTTGAGCCTCATATTGATTTTCCACCGATTGACACATTTCCTATTTTATACCACATGATAACATCAGATCTCTTTCAAAGTGTCTCGATGAAACGTGTACGTGGGGAGGTCGGCTGAACAGGCAAACTCACTACGTTTCCTGGGCGACCGATCTCATCGTAGGCCTTGTCGGGTCTGCTAACCATCGTGATATCAACATCGTCATGAGTTTTTTCTTTTACGCTTGCAGATGTGCGTAAATCGGGTGAATAGACGAGTTGTTGTGGATATAGATAAGTAGGCATCTCTTGAAAGGATTGCGGTGACGGTGTTTGGGGCTTGATGGGGTTTGAGGTTTGGTTTGGGTTGAAAGGCTTGTTTGTTTTGAGGGTGCTTTGCAGTTAGATATTTTAGAAGTGTATTTAAACAAACATCCATTTTATGATGCACATTCAAATTCGATGCTTTTAGAATCTCGTTGATTTGAGAATCCAGTTGATTATTACGTTTTTTTCAACATCATTGACCACACTCGGTTCAGACTTAGGTTGGCTGTGTTCAGTGGGTCGCGAAGGTGTAGGGACACTTTGAAGTGTAGCATGAAGGAACCTTTGATATTCGTGAGCAGTTAGTAAACGTACTTTTGCATTTCTTAACTAATTTATTTATTCAAAATAGGTGCATCTACACTTCCTAACAAAAGTGGGAGCAGGAATTCGTTTAGACATTGTTTCAGATAAGTTTTCTTGGCCCTTAATGAAAGTGTTTTATGGGTAAACCTTTTATTTTCCTCAAATGCTGCTTAATGGTTGGTGCCTAGGCGAGTCTATGATGTGGAATGTTATGACAGATCTCACACACAGCTTTAACCTGATTAAGAGTTGCATTTTTCAATAATACTTTCCTATGCTGTGGAGTCGAGTGTTTCAAAGCTGCTAGAAAAAAGACGATGTTTCACAACCAGAGTAATAATTGTTGTAACACCTCCCTATTAAGTCAATTTAATAATGACGATCACCGTCTTTAAACCCATGTTTTAGCTGCATAGACCACGATAGGTCTTTCATGAGGAAAAATCTTACTATGCAATCTCAGAACAACAGGGCAACTCTGAGTTAAATCAAGTAGTAAGTAACTATGGGGTTCTTGAGTGGCATCTTTAAAGGCTTCGACGAGTAAATGACTGTAACCTGTTTGAGATGCCAAGGTGCGAATCTGTCCTACATTTCTAGGTGACTTTAGCAGAAAGATGAACTGAGTATTTAAACTTATTGTATGAATGATTTTTGAATGAGCAAAGAGGTTCTGAGTTATTAACAACACAGAGAAATTGAGATGATGACTGTATCACGTGTAGACATTTTCGTTATTTTTCACTTTATTTAATAAATTGTCTGAAATCAGTAAAGCCTGTTCAGGTATACGTTCGTGTATCAGGTTTTCATCAGGCAGCCCTGCATGAAACGAAATGTTAGTTAAGTTCAGATTTTTAACAACTGGAGGGATTAAAGCTCCATAGCAGTAAATTATTTCCGTTGGTGGAGGGTCCATCATTTCATCTCTATACTTTAACATTTCAGCTACAATTCTCCGCATTCACAAAAACTATCTATGGAGAAAGTTCGCGATCACAAAAAAAGTGTCTGCGGTGAAGAGCTTTCAATGCAAAAACGCCCTCAGAGAATTTCTTTCGTTGCAAAATACTTCCACGTAGAAATTCCAGCATTGTAAAAATACCTTACCTGTAATCCCTTTGTGATAAAACTGTTCATCAGATAATTTCAGGGAGTTTGAATTAAGTATGTTATTGATTTTTGAAATAAATTTCCTTCAAAAAGAGATTTGCGCCATTCAACGTTCAACATAGGCTTTGTAAACCCATGCGGAAATTTTCTCTGTCTCGGCCTTTTTCATTACGGAAATAAATGCAACAATTAAATTTATGCAATACTTTTCGGCTTTTGTTGCTGGTTGTTCGGGAAGTGGTAAGTCTCTATTAGTAGCTCAAATGTTAAAGTATAGAGATGAAGTGATGAACCCTCCACCTACGGAAATAAATTACTGCTATGGAGCTTTAATCCCTCCAGTTGTTAAGAATCTTAACCTACCTAACATAACGTTTCATGCAAGGGTGCCCGATGAAAACCTGATACACGAACGTTTACCTGAACAGGCTTTACTGATTTTAGATGATTTATTAAATGAAGTGAAAAATAACGAAATTGTCGAGAAAATCTACACGCGATACAGTCATCATCTCAATTTCTCTTTGTTGTTAATAACTCAGAACCTCTTTACTCATTCAAAAATCATTCATACAATAAGTTTAAATGCTCAGTTTATCTTTCTGCTAAATTCACCTAGATGTAGGACAGATTCACACCTTGGTGTCACAAACAGGTTACGGTCGTTTACTCATTGACACCTTCAAAGATGCCACTAAGGAACCTCATAGTTATTTACTACTTGATTTAACTCAGATTTGTCCTGATGTTCTGAGATTGCATAGTAAGATTTTTCCTCACGAAAGACCTATCGTGGTCTATGCGACTAAAACATGGGTTTAAAGACGGTGATCATCATTATTAAATTGACTTAATAGGGAGGTGTTACAACAATGATTCCTCTGGTTGTGAAAAATTGTCATTTTCTAGGAGCTTTGAAACACTCGACTTAACAGCATAGGAAAGTATTATTGCAAAATGCAACTCTTAATCAGGTTAAAGCTCTGTGCGAGATCTATCAACATTCTACATCATAGAGTCCCCTGGAAACCGCCTATAAAAAAATTTCATTACGGGCCAAGAAAACTTATCTGAATCAACGTGGAAACGGATTCCTGCTGCCACTTTTGCTAGGAATTATAGCTGCACCTATTTTGAATAGATTAATTAGTTAAGAACATGCAAAAGTACGATTTACTATCTGCTCACGAATATGGAAGGTTCCTTCACGCTACAGCCCAGAGTGTCCCTACGCCTTTGCGACCAACTGAACATAGCCAACTTAAGTCTGACCCGAGTGTGGTCAATGATGTTGAAAAAAAACGTAATAATCAACTGGATTCTCAAATTATTGAGATTTCAAAAGCGTCGAATTTGAATGTGCATCAGAAAATGAACCTTTATTTAAATATACCCAAGCCTTTCAACCCAAACCGAACCTCAATCCCCATAAAGCCCATCTTTAAGGCCCCAAACACTGTCACCGCAATCCCTTCAAGAGACACCTACTTATCTATATCCACAACAACTCATCTCTTCACGCGATCTTCGCACGTCTGCAGGTTTAAAAGAAAAAACCCATGACAATGTTGATATCGTGATGGTCAACAGACCATAAGGCCTAAGACGAGATCGGTTGCCCAGGAAATGTAGTGAGTTTGCCTGTTAAGCAGAACTCCCCACATACACGTTTCATCGAGACACTTCGAAAGAGATCTGATGTTATCACTTGGAATAAAAAAGGAACTGTGTCAATTAGTGGGAAGTCAATACGAGGCTTGAACATTAATAGTTTAATACAAGACGTATTATCACCCAACTTCAACCTGAAGAAGCCCCCATCTGCTCCATTTACCGAATGTGGTACATCATATCAACATCCCTGAAGAATTACTCCTGTATCCTGTATACCGGTCTGTGGACAAACTTGAAACGTCAAAGCTCGCTTGGTTACCTTATGATAAATAACCATTTAATGTAAATAAAAATAGTTTGTATTGCACTGATAAATTTTATTTTAATGTCAGTAAAATTTGAAGAAAAATGTAATTAAATGCATGAAAATCATTGATTGTGTAATTTATTTATTTATTTATTTATTTATTTATTTATTTATTTATTTGTTAGAGATTAAAAGAAACTACAAACAAAAAAAATTCAAGCTGAATTCGAAAAGTTTATTTGAAAAAATGAATATACAGAAATTGAATAAAACAAAAAATATTAATAATAATTAAACAGAGTAATTTAAAGGTACAGCATTGTCCCATTTGGACTTTCGACAGGTATTAAACTCAGAGTGGATAGTATTCGTCTTGAATGATTTCACATATCACAAGTAAGTCGTTTAAAAACGGTTCGTTTGTATAAGTGTTGTCAAGATGTCATCCATAGAATAACCCCTGGCTGCTAATTTCAGGTAATGTAGGCAGTGATGATCGCATGTGGCAGACAATTGATGTTGCATTATTTTCGTGTTGTAGATCCATTTTTTCTCGCGTGCATAAACATGAATGGTTTTAATCGTGGTTAAGGAAATATTCCAAAGAAATCGAAGATGTATGCTGGCTTGTTGGAGAGTATAAAGAAAGCCACTCAGTGTGTGCCTGGTTAATTGGAATCGTCCGTATTAGCTACGAGCAACGATGGGTGAACAGGTTTGAGCCGCAGTACCAAATCCGCCGGGAAAACACCTCTTGCAATCGGACATGTGAATAGATCTCTCTCAAGGGCACTCCATAGCTCTTATGTATCCATCGAACTTAATTCGTGAAATCAAAACCCATGGCTCTGTTTTTATTGATTTCCAGGAGATTCTGATACTGACAATAACCAATCAGGTTCACCGAATTAGCTAAAGGTTTGGAAAACTGAACTTCGACGCCTCGCGTACCATTACGTATAAGGTTATATCTATCTATATAATAATTCCTATCCCCCAAAAGATCAAAGACCAGAAATGTGTAACCAGAACCGTAATCGAACTAGCTGATGTCTACATCTCTGTCTTCTTTCCAAATTTCAAGTGCCTTCATGGAATGAACAAAATCTTTCAGGTACGACCCAGAGGAAAAATCCGGCATCAGAGGGTTTAGAGGAATTGCATGAGTAACCAATGAGAGGGAGAAGAAAGATAGATTGAAATGTTGAAAGTTGAATGGGCTCAAAGTAAAAGAACCATTCTGGCCTTCACTCATTGTAAATGCAAAAATCAAACGGGAAGGAATCTGGCCAGTAATTAAGTTCTGTTTGACGTGATTTCTATTTCCAGTAGCAATACTCACTGACCTCATTTCAACTCGTCCGATGGGGTAAAACGCGTTAGTGTCTTGCAGAGTCTTTGCATGTGCTAATATTGTAGCTATGTTAAATTTAACTCTCTCAACTTCAGCATTGCTTTTCGGATTGTAAGCTGGTAATTTGGATTAGCTACATCAGACATCAGAGCAAAGCAGGGTTTAATTCTGTAAAGTCTCAGAAGAAAATGCATAGAGTTTAGCAGCAATCGACACTGACGAAAGATGTCTAAATGGAGGGGACCTTCCATGTATGAAACGCCGTTTCGTGCGAGTTTTTCACGTAACTTAAACCTACTGTTTGTATCGTTGGCATTGTCAATTTTACCACTCGTGTCTATACAATACCCAACTTTGTTAAGAAGCCGGACCATAGTTCCAAAGAGTTTCAAAATAACCTCAGTATGATATAAGTTATTGGTATGATATTGATAAAGAGAAATGTTGAATTTTGTCTATTAACACTCCCTCTACCATTCTGAACTCTAACACCCATTTCGTATAGGCCACTGCCTCCAGTCTCCTTGATTCGTGAAGTCAGCGACTTTTTGAGATTTCGCCATGTATCACATCATTAAAAACGGAAATACCACCCTGGAGCCATACACAGGACCCTGTGGATGCAGTTTTGTAGCTTAACACGAGGTCAGGTAAGACGTCGATGTACCTGGGTTTGTTGGTAAATGTAAAAAACATGAACATCCTCGTTTTTAACATACGGTTGAATCGTTCGATCGTAACAGCTTTCAAATCTGATTCTGTGGCAAAGAAATTGATGTTGAGTTCTTTAAAATAGTCTTGTTCGTGCTTGTTTAAAAACTCTTTCTCTTTATCGCCATTCACTTTTACAGGAACGTTGCCATATGTGAAATTTTTTGAAAGGCTTTCTGAAATTCGAGTCCGGACTTCGTTTTTAGGGGAACGGCCCATAGTGCATAGTGCGCGAAAACATCGATGCAGGTAAGTAGAAATTTATATCCATCTTTCTGTTTTGACAGACTGGTTAGATAGACCAAGTCCACTTGAAATTGTTCGAATGGAGCATATACACGCATAAGATTACGAGGGTAATACCAAACCGGTTTATGTAGTGTATAGGCCCTCACGCCCCTTAACCTTCTCGTGTCTCTTTTTCAGAATGATTTGTTTGTTTAGCTAAATTTTTCACATCACCAAATCCTGCTCGATTAGCTGGGTTAGAAAATACTTCATCTATGACAAAATTTAGATTAAACTATTTATAGAACACATCTGTGTTTATAAGCCTTGTTGCGTCCCATTATTAAACTTAGTTTTACTTCTTCGGATTAAAATTTTCTTGTTGTAGTTAAGAATTTAAAAATCTTTTTACTACTAAATATTTTCTCTTGTCTTTGACTATTTACTTTAATTGTCTCTAGACTCGTGGTTATTAGAATCCTTGGACTCCTCTCAAAATATCATATTTGTATTCTTAATGTTATTCTCGTTACAGAATAAGAATCTACAGTATGTGTGGAGAAAGCATGAATCATTAGATTCATTCTTCTTAATAATAATAATAATAATAATAATAATAATAATAATAAATCCTTTTGAAATTCTTTAAGAATATTTTAATTTTTTTAATATTTTACTTTTTGAGAACATTTATTTAAACAGATTGTTTAAATTTCGCTCCACGATTTCTTTTTCCTCTCCACTTTTGCGTGCGATTGTTGATATTTAAATCTACCTTTGTTATCAGGGGTTGGTCTTTTAGAGCGTCACGTTATTTTTTTCCTCTGGAGCGCGAGTCTACGTGTCTTGTGTCCTGGTAATATTTAAATTATTTTTTTTCCCTAGTAAGAAAAATTTTTTCAATTTTAGTCGAGTGAGTGTTTTCTCTTTGGCCTCATCGTTGGCTTGCGGAAAAAGTCATCGGCACTCCGCATGGTCCTACTGATTATGTCCTCGAAATTAAAAGTCGGGACTTAGTCGTTTTGTCCAATTGCTGTTGTAGCGCATAGCCGTAGTTATTCGTTCGTCCCTACCACTTATACTCATGGTTTCCTGAACTCTATCATGGTAAACGAGCGTGTTGACTTAGAAGTTCTCAAGGCTGTCTTCCATTCTCTCCACATAGCTCTATAAGAGTAGTTCGATGTTTGTTCATAACAGTATCCATCATCCATTTTCCTGGTCGTAGGATAAATAAATCGCCATGGGATTTATCTACAAAGACAACGGCATAAACTTATAGTCACCATCGACGAGCCGGGTTTTCTCTTCCTCGCAGTGATGCTCATGATCGGCATTTGCTTTTCGAGCCGGGTTTTCTCCTCATCACAAGTTCGGTTCATGAGCGTTTAGCTTATTGCCGTTTGCCTAACATCATCTTAGACAACTCATGCGTAGCCATTCAGTGCATGTAGTTTCCCTGGAGTTTTCGTCGATTCGACCGCCGCTGCAACATGCTTTTGTAGGCGCATTCGGTTAGCGCTTGTCACAAAACTATCGACTCTCACCGGACGTCGTAGGAATCCAGAGATTTCGTGCCGTTTATTTTCCACTAAAGTTTTCAACGCAGGTTTCTTATTGAATACAATACCAACCTTAAATTTCCGGACTTTAGTTTAAAATTTTTTTTGTGTTCTTGCAATTTTTTTTGTTTTTTTAATTTAACTAGCTTGCTCTATTTGATCTTTAATTTCATTCATTTTATTTTTTTTATTTTATGCTTTCATTTTTTTCCAGGACCTCGTTCATGTTTGGGTCATTGTTCTTCCCACCAGTGACGTCAGCAAACCTTTGTTCGTTTATTTTTTGTCCGTCACCTTCGTCTTAATGATCTCATTGGTCTCTTCCCCCGGTTTCCATGGAACTTATTAGTCCGTGTTCTTTTTTCACCTTTTAGGTAACATTTGTCGGAGGTTCCTGTTTTTTATTTTCGTTTTTTTTTTGCTTATAGAATTCTTCTTGAATATCCTTTTTGTAATCTTGTTTGTTTCTTTTGATTTTTTTTTGTTTTTATCTTGTCAATTATAAATTTTTTTATTTCCAAATATATATATGCTTTTGCTTTGAGTCCCGTTTGCCTAGTTTAACTTGCTCATCCAATCCCCTGCTAGCTCCTCGGGTTGGTTCGTGGATTGAAGTTCTACCTCTTGCCTGTGCAGCTGTCGCCAGCTTTCATCTTCATTGGTCGGCAGTCAACCTTTCGCCGATGTGTCGTGCAGTTTGCCCCGTCGTGACTCTCCCTGAGGTGGACTAGCTCTTTTGGCCTTCATCGAACTCCCTGATCCTTTGGACCGATTAATTTTTTGAGTATCATCATTCGAGACCATTAGTCGTTGTTGAGCATTGCTTTCTTTTATTTAAAAAAAAAAATGTAATAAAGAAAAATATTTGTTTGGAATTTTGTTCGTTTCTTTTACGTCCATTTTCCAACTAAGTTTAAGGGGTAACTCGGTTAGGAGTTTAATTAAATAAAGGGGTTTTTACTTAAGGGATCGTACCACGGTGCTTTAAGTTTGGTTACTCCTAATTGCGATTTTAACCTTTTTGCCAAAGTTTTCTTATCGCCGTGTTGTCTCTATTTAATTGTGGGACTCAGAAGGAGTTTCTTCCATTAATTCTAAAGTGGATTATCTTTTAAAGGGTTGGGTATTACTACTGGGTTAACAAGGGAACGGGAGCTTTTATGCTTAGGGAGAGGTTCCTCCTTTGGTTTGGCTGAACGTGTGGGAAATTGCAATTACCAATTTCTAGCACGTTACAGCCTGTATATGCGAGTTCAGTCCCCTTTTACCCTAATTAGCCACTACTCAGGTACACACTTGCAAATTGAAACAATATAGCAACTAGTTGAAAATTAAAAAATAAACAATTCACTTTGAAACATAAGTAGTTTTAATTAGAAGAAAGTGTAAAAGGGTTGGGAAAAATTTGCTTCTTCTAGAAACAAAGTTAATTAGTAATTAGGCAATCAACTTGAGGGATAAGTCATCTTAGCAACCCCTATATTGCATACTATATATATGTGAAAAAAATGTGAGCTCTACAAACGAGTGTTTTGTTCTGAGAACTAGGATCCTAGTCTGCCATACCAGCACCCTCTGTATAACAGAATTATGAAATGAATTTTATTTTCAGCCCCAGGACATCGGAACATGGCCGACATCACGTGATTAATCAAGAAAATGTCATCAGCCAGATGAGTGACCACACCCGAGATTGGAAACCTGATCTAAAACAATCAATCAGGAATCCCACCCCTTTGACGGCACCAAAATCAAAGGTAAATAAAACCACATCTGAAAGACCCACAACCAAAAAGGACCACACACAAAAAGGCACACACCCAAAAATTACCACACCCAAAAAGGACTACACACAAAAAGGCACACACCCAAAAATTAACATACCCAAAAACGACCACACCAAAAAAGACAACACCCAAAACAAGGACAACCACCTAAAACAAGGGACACCACTCAAAACAAGGACCACAGACGAAAGAACCACACCCAAAAAAACACCCCAGAGGGCCAGAGTAGAACCAAAAAAGGTAATGCCACAGAAAAGCAGACACACACCTGCTCAAATAGCCCCGGGGTACAAATCGAGGGTGGATCCTAGTGCATTCCAGAGCAGGCTGAGAACAAAAGAAAAAGTGTCGGCATTCTTTGATCTTTTAAGAAATCCCCCCCTCCATTTCCCCCCCCCCCCCAATTGATGCCTTTCCTACTCCTATTAGCTTGTTGGCCATGCTTTCCAAGGTCTTTAAGCGCACTATACTCAAGAAGTTCAACGACTACTGCGAGGCAAACAATCTCATTTGTAGTGAGCAATTTGGCTTCCGTCCAGGCCACTCTTGTCAGCTTCAGTTATGGAGACTTGTTGCTGATTTAAACGTTCCTCTCAACCTCTCTATGTTTGGTGGTCTTGTTTTCCTCGATGTTCAAAAGGGCTTTGACCCAGTCTGGCATTATGGACTCATTTACAAAATGATTACCTGTGGGTTCCCTGACGATCTAATTGCTCTGGTTCTCTCCTTCCCCTCAAAGAGGACTTTTCGTGTCAAGGTTGTACCCTAACCCTGCGATGTTAATACTGGAGTACCCCAAGGCTCTGTCTTGGAGCAAGCCTTATTCAATTACATTATCCAAGGATTTTTTTATCCATGCAAAGTGTAATTTTGTTTGCTGATGACAGGTCCATCATGACCTGGGCACGAAACACAGCCCATGTCATCAATCGACTACAAAAAGCTTTACATCAGTGCGAGAGCTGGTTCACTAAGTGGCGATTAAAGCTGTATGTCAAAAAGTGCAAGGTCATGTTTATCACTCGCAAATGCAAAAACCCTCTATAGCCCCTCTTCCTATTTGGCAAGAAACTTGAGTGGGTAAAAAGCTATAAATTTCTTGGTGTCACGTTTGGCTCCAAACTAAACTGGAACAAAGCTAAAGAATAAATTAAAAACTGACCTTACGAATCTGTGGATGCTAGAATACATGAGAG
>JAHWFO010095546.1:197895-211523 GCA_023313115.1 Rhysida immarginata | reverse complement strand
GATGCCCATGTTCTGAGCTCGTCCGAGGAGGTTTCAAAGCCAGTTTCAACGTCTCGGCGGCCATAGCCAAGAAAGAAAATTTCAGCGATCCCACTAAGCAGACGACAGCTATTATTTCAAGCCAACAATTTTCCTGGAGTCCCGGACGAGAGATATGTTTCCTGTCGGCTTCATGTGAGACCTTTCTTGTGGCGGTATCGTCTTTGAGAACTAGTGACTGTTACGGCGTTTATCCCGAAGAAGACTTGTCGCCATTCTCCCCTACAGACATCATTGCAGGTGTCTTTCCCTGGACCAGTTCAGCTTTTAGACGGGAGAGCTTAGGCACCTTTGCCCTATTGTCGAGCTTCCCATGCAGGCTGGTATCAGATGATCAACGCGTTGCGTAAACGCGATCCTGTGTGTGGACTGATGGATTAGCGAGATATAATCGTTACCCAAGTTACCTACTATTCAGATACGAAGCAAGCTGTCAAGCAAGACCGCTAGCTTTCTTGCAAATTGATAATTTTTGGAACTGATTTGGGCTGGAAAATTTTATGACTTTTCTATGGCGCGGAACCGTAACGCATTTCAATTGTTAATGTGGTTCCCGTTGTAATTAATAAATCACTGTTAATTTTAGTGAGCAAGTTCTGCTCTCATCATTTTTTCCCCAGTGGGAATTTTACACGTGTTAGTGGAATTCTCCCTCAATCATATTAATCTCTATAGGGGCATAGCTTACCTAGGGGTAGGCAGCGCGCTCTGGTGTTGTTTGTATTTATAATTATTTTTATGGAATTAAAATATGATTATACCAATTTATAAAATATATGCTCCTTGATCAGTTATCTCCTTACACTCACACGTTTCCACTTCGCATGTTGGTGACAGTAATGATGCACAAATCGTGTTTATGAGTGGATATCCAAAGGACAATGTCGTCACATTTCTTTAACACGGATCGAGCATTCAGATAGCTAAGGACTAGAGCTCTCAACGAATTCTCGTTTGTTTTAGTAGTCGCACGACTATTTAAGGTTGTGTTGAGGCCACGCATCAGCAGGTGGATTTATCACATATTAATTTGGAGAACTGGGCTGCAGCCTAAATAAGGTCGTACAGACAGACCTTTAGGCCACTCAAACGTATTCAAAAGATATTCCTCGTCATCAGTTGAAATATGAACGAAAAAGTTCTTAGATGTTGTTCCCGCTTTTGTTGTCCACTTTCCACATTGTAAAACGTGGAGTCCATGATTCGTAAGAGATTTGGCGAGTTGGTTCGGGGAAACTGAATCATGCAAATTCCCGATACATCACCAACAAGTATCAAACCTTCTTAATGGTAAAAATCCCACTTACTCTTTGTATTAAGTTCTGTATAAGGTTTATCCTTTACAACTGGAACAGGTGGTGCTTTTTTGTAATTTGGACTTAACTTATAATTTATTATTTTTTAAACCAGAGTCGTTCACTCTGCTATAGATAAGTCATTCTGAGAAGGGTTATCACTATTTTCATTAATATTATTTGCTGGTGAGAGAGGACCGGGTCTTTTATCGGGGATATTAGATTGGATTCTGACACTGAGGGATAAATTTGCGTCATACTATATGTTGAGCTAACAGCAGTTATCATCACAGATATTACCTGACGTGTTTCATTAATTACCTGTTCAATCTGTCTTAACGTCATCAATCAAATGCTTGATTGAGGCGTTAAACGAATCCAGAACAGCCTTTTCGATTGTATAAGATACAGTGCTCTTTAAATTTTCTAATCTGTTGTCAAATAACACTTCAGAGGCAAAATACTGTTGCTTGTTATGATCTTGCAATTTCTGATATAATGTCTCATGGCAGGTGTCAAGGATACGTTTTAACTCGTTATAATCATTAGATGACTGTTTTATAACCGATTGTCAAGTAATCGTTTCATCGCCATCCGCATTCTGGAAGGAACTGAGCAAAGGCATCCCTTTTGGTTCCTGGCTTCCCTTCCTCAGCTGGAGGCACTCCCGAATCTGCTGGATGTAAGTCGTCATATTCATACGTTGCTTGTTGGAAGATCGAGTTTCCATGATTTCGGCTATGAGTTTTTCAAGACAGGATAGACTAATTGAAGCCTGAGTCGAGGTAGCAATTTGAGCATCATCACTACTTATGATACTATTGCCTCCTGTCGCCATTTTCAATGCTTCTTTTATGGGTATTTGAAAAGAGGAGGAGTTAGTGAGAGGGTCAGAGAAAAACCAAAATAATAGCAGGTAATTTAGTTAGTTAATTAATAGCAAACTAAATTAGGATAGAATAGTGACAATACAGAATAAGAAAAACAATAAAAAAGGTAACACGATACTATAAAGAAAAATATAAAGGCAAAAGTGCTTAAGAAGTGAGAAAAGTGAAGCAAAAAGTGAATGGGGAGCAAGGGGTCGATATGAGTGGGGGAAGGATCGTGTAATAGGACACAAAGTTGATAGAAGGAATAGGATGGAGAGCAGGGGGAGGTTGTGTGAGGGAGTTTGGGATCCCAGGTCACAGTTGAGTTAAAGAGGAGGCAGTGGGCTAGGATTGGGACAGAAAGGGGCTGACCTAAAAAAGAAGGAAGCTGTAAATTTGTTTTCCGGTTCTAGATATCAGTGTGAGGTTAATACAGCTCCAATTCAAAATATTAGAATAATGAGTAGATTTCGGTTTGCTTAGAAGTCATCGTGTTATTTTGCGCGTAGACATTGAAAATACTGTAGTTTCTTTGAGTTATAATATGTCTAAGAACCTCAGCTTTAAATGTTCAAATTAAATATTCAATAAAAATTTAACTTTCATTTAAAAGAAAAAAATATTGAAATCACCTAATTAGAATCTGAAGTTTTATTGGTTCAAAATATTAGAATCATTGTCTGATGATCTTCAAATGGCTTGTCGAGAGACTATGCAAATTGAGGGATGAATAAATTAACATCCTCCGTTATAAAAGTCACTCAAGATGTTATAATTTCATTGCATCTCATTTCGGCAGCTACTGAAGACGTTATCATCGCTCTTTATCAACAGAAGTTGACACAAAGAAAAATTGCTGCACAAGTCCAATGTTCACAAGCAACTGTATGTAAAGTCTTGAAAACGTATCGGAATGGTAATTCACACTCGAACAACCGCCGCAATAGTGGAAGAAAATTGTCGACAACGCCTCGAGACGACAGAAGGTTAAAGAACATTGTTAGAGAAAATCGCTTCTGGAGTATCAAACATCTTCATGCACGTTGGATCCAGTGTGGAGTGCATGTATCTTGCTCAACAACTTTAAGACGACTGCATGCAATGAAGTTCCAGTCTCGAATGCCTAGACAAAACCACTTCTTTCAAAAAAGCAAATGCGAGCTCGCATGAGTGCAAAGAACGACTTCTAATGGAGTCAAGATGATTGGAACCGTGTTATGTTCTCTGATGAATATACATTCTGTGTTTGCCATGGAAACCAAGGACAGCGTGTGTGGCGTTTGCGTGAAGAAGCGTTTCAAAAAGAGTGTATGAAACGTTCAGTTAAATTTGCCACGTCGGTGATGGTATGGGGGTGTATGTCAGGAGACGGCGTGGGAAAACTTTGCATACTAAACTGTCGAGTAAATACGAATGTGTATCAGGAAATTCTTGAACATTTCATGTTGCCTTCTGCTGAAGATTTATGTGAAGAAAACTTTTTGTTCCAGCAGGATGGTGCGTCCAGTCACACCGCAAAGACAACTAAGGAATGGCTTCATGAACGCAATATTGATGGGCTTCCTTGGCCTTCAAATTCACTCGATTTAAACCCCATCGAGAATTTGTGGGGCATAATGAAAAAGAGGCTTCAAGTTGAAGTTCCAACCAATAAACGTGAACTTATTGAGGGTTTAAAAAAGATATGGTCCTGTATTACAAAACAACATTGTGCACAGCTTGTCAGTAACATGCAAAATCGATTACGAGCTGTAATCAAAGCAAAATGGGATGCCACTAAATATTGATGTATAGAATTGTGTTTTTTGATTTAATAGTATAAGTTTTAAATGCACTTAGATGATGATTCTAATATTTTGAACCAATAAAACTTCAGATTCTAATTAGGTGAGTTCAATTAAATGAAAGTTAAATTTTTATTGAATTTTTAATTTGAACATTTAAAGCTGAGGTTCTTAGACATTTTATAACTCAAAGAAACTACAGTATTTTCAATATCTACGCGCAAAATAACACGATGACTTCTAAGCAAACCGAAATCTACTCATGATTCTAATATTTTGAATTGGAGCTGTATTACTGAAAGAATGATAAATTGCTATTTTGATATTAATATGGGTTAATAATATTTTTTACAAGGCTACTTACGTTATAAAATATTATACGTCGAAATATTATACGAAATTGCTGCCGTTCCTGGCATCCCTTGAAATTGCCAGGAATAAATCGATGAATCAACTTCTTAATGGGCACAATGGCCCAATGCAAGTGGAAGAGTGGGTGCCTATAATGGATTCGGTGTTAATGTCATTGTTGGCACTTACCTCGGTGTTTCGTGCAGCACTCCTCATGGCTTGTTCCATGCGCAGTCTTGGGACGTTGATGCATCAGAAAATTAATCAGTGAATTGTTCGTCAGCTCTTAGGCACTTCACTTTGCTCTTCATTCTCCCCCAACCAGCTTTTTTTTCAACTTAGACTGCTTCACCATGCAGTTGCTTACAGGAAACTTCTTGACTTCGAGGCCATCTGCCCGCCTTCACGTAAATCAGATAGTTATTTCCGGTTCCGCAAACCATATATTTAACATATAGAAAGAAAAATAACTTCGAAAACACCATTCCACGTAATAAATTTTAATATTTATTATGTGGAATAGTGTTTTCGGGGTTATTTTTCTTTCTATAGTTGTGTCCACAGTTTTTGGCTTGATTCCATTGCTTATATTTAACAATGAACGCTTTGAGGCCTTAAGGCCGGTTCCCTCTTGCGCGGAACCGCGGCGGAGATACCGCAGCAGCGCGGATTTGACGTCATACCGCGGCATACAAAACCGCTACCGTCTAGAGTTGAGATGAATTCCACTTTACCGCGATGGTAAAATTCGCCGAGGTAGCGTTCGCCAATGCAATCAATGCATTTTGTGACGTTGACAATCTGTTTTCCAAGAGTCTCTTCGCGTTTTGATAGTATCGTTTTGGAGCGCAGCAATCTTAGCGAACATCATCAAATAAACAGCAACACCCTTGCTTGTATCTCCGTCCATTTTCTTTATTAGCAAAGACTTAAAACACTACGTCCATTTTTTTAAGTGTTCATTATGGGAAAACGTTAAGCGATCGAAGAGACTCTTGGACGATAGTGTAACGTGCCGCGATAGTGGGAACTGATTGGCGGAATTACCAGTCTGCTTAACCACGACAGTTTTAACGATTCCGGTTTTCGAGGCGGATAGTGGGAACCGGCCTTTACAACTACGCATAACCGCGGCGGTTTTATTCGTACCGTTTTCCACAGCGGGTAGTGGGAACTGGCCTTTAAGCTTTATTCACACTACGAAGGATTCCACGACGGCAGAGCTTCGACTGCAAGAAATGACGTCATGGGAGCACAGAAATCGGGCGGAAAGCACTACTGAACCGAGCTCTACGTTTGCCGTCGTACGAGACGGCAAGCAACAGCGGTTGCCAATCAAATGAGATGGCGAACTTAGCATCCACGTCATCACTATGTCATGCCCAACACCGAAAGTTTCTTTTGCTTCCTTAATGGCTGCTCTTGAGTAGATGAACTAAGCGGCGACATGCCTATACGTTTCGATAACAAAGCCCCAAAAAATGTTGTTTCAGATTTAAATTATTTATATGAATAAAATAGATATAGACCCTGTAGTTTAGGACAAATCGAATGAAAAATTTTAAGTCTGATTTTGATCTTCGTCAAACGAAACGAGCAAAAGTATTCATTTCGCAATGTCGTTTTCCGCGCTTTTGGGAATAACTACGATGGTTTCGTGATGGAAAGTTTACTTGCCTTCGATGCCACCATCACGGAATCCGCCGTAGTGTGAATCCGGTTTTATACGTCCTATTGCTTCCACCGAATCAACGATGGAGAACGAATGTCGACGACTGTACGAAAAAAGACGTAAGCTACTGTTTGAATTTGAGTTTGATTACCCTTTGCAAGTTTGATTCGAAATCGTTAAGCCGGATTCACACTACGGTTGATTCCGCGACGGCGACGCCGAGGGCAAGCAAACGTTCCGTCGCGAAACCGTTGTGGTCATTCCCACAAGGGCAGAAAACGACGTTGCGAAATGAATGCTTTTGCTCGTTGCGTTTGGCGAAGATCCAAAACGGACTTAAAATTTGGAGCATTGCGAAATTCCATTTTTTGGGGCGTTGTTATCGAAATGTATGGGCATATTCATCTACTTCAAGAGCAGCCATTAAAGAAGCGAAAGAAATTTTCGGTGTTGGGCATGACACAACGATGACGTACATGCTAAGTTCGCCGTGATTGGCTGCCGCTGTTGCTTGCCATCGCGTACGACGGCAAAAGTAGAGTTCGGTTCTATCGTGTTTTTCGCCCGATTTTCGCGCTCCCGTGACGCCATTTCTTGCCGTCGAAGCTCTGCCATCGCGGAATCCGTCGTAGTGTGAATCCGGCTTTATTCCTGCGTTAATTGAATTTGTTCCAATGAACTAAGAATGGCGAATCAACGCATTGACGCTGGGTTCCTAAAACCAGATGAATAATATGTTTCTCTGATTATTTCATTAACCTTGTTGCATACGATGTTCCATTTCTTGAATTGCATGAGGTTACTGCCTATTTTTATTTTCTTTATCTTTAGAACTTCCGAAGCTTTTTCTAATATTGGATACTGGTAGGTTGTCACCCACCACATTAATGCTTCCTCGATTAGAGTTATGCCGCCTAATTCTATGATCGTCTGCCACTCGAGAGCTTTGAGAATTCATTTTGATCAGTAGACCGTCGTCGTGATCCCTAAATGATATGAATTAGTTTCCGGTTCCACGTTCTTTAGCAAGATTTGAAGCATCGTCTGGCCCCTTGTGTTTTACCTACTAACTCTTGCTTTCCTTTTTTGCTTTCTTTGTGTCCCCGTTTCTTTTTTTTCATTTCACTGTAATTCTTTCTGTTTTCTCCCCTTCAGGTTTGGACCAAGCCCAATAACCAACCCGTGATGGAACATCATGGAAACGCCCGATTACCTTTACCTGGCTTGCTACGCCCCAATTTCAAAGAAGAATTCGCTGACCGACCTGTTTGATTAAGAAGGTTCTACAATTTAACTAGACACGCCCAGTTTTTCTTTCGTTGAACAGAGAAAAGTATGCCTTTCCATCATCATGACTATCGACTTATTATCGATAATTATTTTTTTGAAATCTGAGGTAGACAGTGACCTTTCTCATGCTTTGAAGATTAAGTGTGCAAAATTTCATCAAGATTGGAATAAAACTGCAGATTTGTATAAAATACAAATACGCCAACCCACAAACACTCTTCTTTATGTATATTGATAAACTCCCGGCATTGCCCGGGTTAATTACAGTTGTAAGTAAACAGAACAACCTCAAGTTAAGTAATAATTCAAACTGTTTTTCAGTAATTCTACAACCTCTGACTGTAGACGAAGCTCTCGTTCTTCAGATGTTTCAGAGCCCGATTAACTTTTTGCTTCTCTGACCGATACTCTTTCAATTCTTCAGTGGCATTTTGATAGATATGAATTAACATGCATCCTTCGAACGATTATTATAGAGCTTGTTCATTTGAAGAATCGAGATGATGTATGCTTTGTTATCAGTTATGTCGTAAACTGTCGTCCAAGACTGAACGACTTCCTTATATAGGATGATTCTGAAAAAGTGTGTATAACTGTAAACAATGACAGATGAGACCAGAATGAACATTTTCTTTTAATACAATATCGGGTCACAAGTACATTGTTCAGGAGCTATCACGTTTTATGTTTTTTGCTTGAATTATCATGCAACACGAACTCGCGGGTATCAGCATCGCTTAAATGTGAACGTGTGGGCTGGTGTCAATAAAAATTATCTACTGGGCCCGTACATCATGACTAACCACTTGACAGGCGAGAATTACAATCGGTTTCTGCAGGAAACTCTCCCCGAGCTCTTCGATAACATCCCTCTAGATGTTCGACAAAATATGTGGTACGTCCATGATGGAGCTCCGGCATACTTCGCCCGGGACTGTGCGCGACACTAAATACCGCCTTCCCAGGAAAATGGATTGGGCGAGGTGAGCCTGTAGCCTGGTCAGTTCGCTCACCTGACCTCAACCCACTTGATTTCTTTGTAAGGGGACATCTTCAGAACCTAGTGTATGAAACACCTGTGGATACAGCGGATGATCTTGTAGCACGAATTGCTGTTGTTGCTGGTGCCATTCAAGATACTCCAGACATGTTTCACCGGCTGCGAGAATCCTTGCGTCGGCAGTGTCAGCTATGTCGCACCACTGGTGGCCGTCACTTCGAACATTTGCTTTGAACTAGCGTCGTTATTGTACGAAATGTTTACAGCTTTTGCTGTTTCTTTTGGTTGGCGTCTAAACCAGATGACACACATGATGTACAGGAAACCGTTTTATTGTCATTAATATAATGTCTTGCACATAAAACGTGATAGCTCCTGAACAATGTACTTGCGACCCCACATTGTATTAAAAGAAAATGTTCATTCTGGTCACCTCTGTCATAGCTTGCAGTTATACACACTTTTTCATAATCACCCTGTATACCCAACCCTCTGGAGGAGGAAGTAAGGCTGCCATCGCGTCTGGAAAGTTCGACACTAATCAAGGGCTCCAAACACAAATCGTGTATCTATGTCCTTGTATTATACAGGGTGATTACAAAAGAACTTCATACTTTTAAAAATTTATTACATCAAAGCTATTCAGAATATAGACACACCACATACGGATTCTTAAAGAAAAACTCTTGAAGTTTATTGTGACACAATTAAAGATGTTCAATATGCCCCCCTGTAGTCGAATTCGTCCCAAACCCGCATTAACATGTCTTTATCAATCCCACATATCGCTCTCTACCGTAATGCGTTCATTCAACTCGTCTAGGTCACGGGAAGGGGTAGGGTGAAAACCTTGTCCTTTACACACCCCCATAAAAAGAAATCACAGCGGTGGATTGGTCGAGCAAACAATAACCTGGAACTTGCAAAGTGGCTACCGCGGAGCCCCGACCTCACACCTTGTGATTTCTTTTTAAGGGTGTGTGTAAAGGACAAGGTCTTCACCCTACCCCTTCCCCGTGACCTAGACGAGCTGAAAGAACGCATTACGGTAGCGATACGTAGGATTGATGGAGACTTTTGATGCGGGTTTGGGTCGAATTCGACTACCGCATTGATGTATGCCGTGTCACGACCGGGGGGGCATATTGAACATCTTTAACTGTGTCACAATAAACTTCAAAAGTTTTTCTTAAAGAATCCGTATGTGGTGTGTCTATATTGTGAATAGCTTTGGTGTAATAAATTTTTAAAAGTGTGAAGTTCTTTTGTAATCATCCTGTACTATGGCCTTCGAGAAACTATCATGCCCGAACATGGAAAAGATAAAACATTGTTACGTCGTTCTTTTGATGTTATTCTAGAAGTTCAAGGCCACATTATACTCTTTTTCTGCTCATTGTTAACAATTCTAGGAAACGATTGTTCTATTCACAAGGCAACTGAACATTCCATTATTGCATCAGTTTCCATGACATCAATATTTTCTAGGCGTTGATGTGGAAATATATGGCAACAATAACTTAGATGAAACAACTCTTCTTGTGTCACGGAAATGTAAGCTAGTGGAAGCGTTATAGCATAAAATAATAAGTGCACAAGGTTAGATATTCTAAAATGGTATAAATCTAACCTCTAACACCAGGCTAGTATGTAAGTAAAAGTTTAGAATGCAAACAATGAAATCTTGGAACCCCCAAGATTTGCGAATAAGCCAATGCTGACTGCCACGCCACAGAAATTGAATCACACCCCAGGTTCGGCTTATTGATCTAAATATTAATCAACAATACCTGTAAGGTACTTAAAGGCAACAGTGGAAGTGTAGAAGCCAAAGATACTTATTATGGGTGGACCCTTATCAATTGTAGAGTTTATGGGCAGTCAGTGATCAATTTAAGTAATATCAATAAATCGCCAATCTAAATAATAACAATTGGTTGGGCTTCAACACACAAAAATCAACAAAGATCAGTCCATAATTACATTTACGCATTGACTGCTTGCTTCCGATTTATCCTCTAAAAGTCAGGTAAGTTGTCAGCTAACAACTGTACTGGATAGCGGCGATGCAAACTGCGTTTAAGGATCACATAAGGAAACCGAACTAAAAATAAAGAGACAAGCGATGCATAATTAATAAAAAGGAAACGAGAATGGTAGAATTCACTGTATCTTAATTTCATCTGCTAGAAGCTTTACATTTAATTATCTTTCTTTCTCTAAAGCCTGAAGTGGTACACAGACGGAACTTACAACAATTGTTCACTCTGCTTTGTTAACATGCCTGGCGTGCCACTGCGGAAGTGGAGCTGACAACAATTATTGTTCACTCTGCTTTGTTTACATGCCTCGGGTAAACAAAGCAGATTTTAAAAGCTTTTATTAAACTTGCAATGTTAGTTTGTTTAGGACAAATCTTGTAATTAATATTAAACCAAGTTCCCGACAAGATAGGGAGCTGAAACTTGACACACATACACAGGATCGACGACAATTTATGATAAAGAAAAAAATTATCAAATGGGTTCATTGGTTCGTGTTCTAATGGTACTAATTCATTACTACGAATTGTTTGTTGTGACAATTGAACAATTCGTTATGGCGAGAGTTCAATGTATCCGTTGTTTTTTTATTGTTGCAAAATTAAGCTTTATTGTTGTCACCAAATAAAACATTATAAAAGCTTGGTTTGAAAAAAAAACCCTTTCCCTCTTATCTTGTTAGATTTCAATACAGATCGTGTTTCAAGCAAGGAAAAATATTCTCCAATGATCTTTATACATCATTTAAAAACTATATTTATAACTGTGCATTCCGTGGAATTTTGTTAGATAATTAGCATCATCTATTTGTAAATAAACATAAACTTATTTTTCTAAAATAAATGAAATGATGCTCAAATGTAGAATACAATACAAAGCATTTTTGTTCTGTGAGTAAGAATAATGTAAGCCTAATCTAATGGTCATATCAGCAATGCCTTTGTGGTTATACCAATTTTTTTTGTTTATAACTCGACAGAATGAGATACACTGGTGCATGAGTTTCTGTTGCCTACGCAATTTCAATGCAAAAGATCCTGATCCTCAAACCTAAATTTCATAGGACCATCAGAAACATCAGCCCTTTTGCACGCGCATACAGGATGTTACATATCTATACAGGATAGTACTGCTGGGTAGCCTATCCTCTCGCTTCAGGGGCCGCTTCATAAAAAGATAATTGGGAAATTTTATTTTGTTAAACCATTTACGCCAAAATTGTTAACAATGGAAATTGAGGCTTCATATTTTTAATTTTTATTCTGTACCATGTAAAGATAAAAAAATATTTTACAAAGAAATAAAAAAATTACAAGAATATAATTAACAAGAATGATCTTACCACCACAGCGATTAAATGGAGCACATTTTCATGTTATGGATATATTGAATAAATCAACATTTTAAAACACTTAAGAGAAAATAAATAAATATGAAAACTAAATTGTAAATTACTATTTAAGTAAGCTAATGTATAGAGAGAATTTAAACGAATAAACTTGAAAAACTGAAAGGTAAATGGAGAGGGAGTTATTCCTCATACATTTAAAAAAATAAAAGTTCTTTAATTTGTATGAATTCCCACACAATGTTAAACGAAGTGAGCATAAATTGCTGAAGCATTGTGTGTAAGCATCTTTTATTTTTTCATATTAAATTACTAAAGTGTTTTTACGTTATCGTCTACTATTCAAGCAAGCGATTAATTACTATTCATTAACAGTATGTATAAGAGTAGTGAGTTTTAGATAACATAAGGCCTAACAGCATTATGCCCATGATAAAAGTAAGCTATAGATAACAATAGATCTAACAACTCATAAAAAGTTGGTTGATATATTACACGCCATATCTAAGCATTGAAAGTTCTAACAAAATTATATTGTACCATTAGGACACATGCAACAAAACCAATTCCCGCTATCATTATATTCTCATTATATGCACTCATGACACGTTGTTACGAGGTTTTTGATATATAACATGCCATATCTTAGCATTGAAAGTTCTAACAAAATTATATTGTACCATTAGGACACATGCAATAAAACCAATTCCCGCTATCTTATATTCTCATTATATGCACTCATGACACGTTGTTACGAGGTTTTTGATATATAACATGCCATAACTTAGGATTAAAAGTTCCAATGGTACTATAAGGTATAATATGGCACCATAAAGGCACGTGCTACTAAACAATAACCATTATCATTATTTACTCGTTATATTCACTCATGGGACGTTATTACGAGTTGTTTGATATATTACATGCATTATCTTAGCATTGAAATTCCAATGGTATGATTTGGTATCATATGGCACAATTAGGGCACGTACTACTAAATCAATAACCATTATCATAATTTACTCGTTTTATTCACTCATGGCACGTTGTTACGAGTTGTATGATAAATTACATGCCACATCTTAACATTGAAAGTTCCAATGGTACCATATGGTACCACATGGCACCGTTAGGGCAAGCGCTACTAAACCAATGATAATTATCATTATTTACTCGTTATATTCACTCATGGCACGTTGTTACCAGGTTTTTGATATATTACATGGCATATATTAGCATTGAAAGTTCCAATGGTACCATATGGTATCATATGTCGCCATTAGGGCGCGGGCTACTAATCCAATAACAATTATTATTTACTCAATATATTAACTCATGGCATGTTGTTACGAGTTGTTTGATATATTACATGCCATATCTTAGCATTGAAAGACAACATTAAGGCACGTGCAACTAATCCAATAACCATTATCATCATTTACTCGTTATATTCACTAACAGCACGTTGTTACGGGTTGTTTGATGTATTACATGCCATGTCTTTGCATTGAAATTCCAATTTAGGGCACGTGCTACTTAATTAATAACAATTATCATTATTTACTCGTAATAATCGCTCATGGCACGTTGTTACGATTTGTGTTTTAATATTTTACATGCCATATCTTAGCAATGAAATTCCAATGGTATGCTTTGGTAGCATATTGCAACATTAGGGCACGTGCTACTAAACCAATAACCAATATCATTATTGACTCATTATATTTACTCATAGTACGTTGTTAGATTTGTTTGATATATTACATGCCTTATCTTAGCATGGAAAGTTCCAATGGTACGAAATGGCATAATATGATACCATTGGGGCACGTGCTAATAATCCAATAACCAACATCATTATTTATTAGTTATATTCACTCATGGCACATTGGTACGAGTTGTTTGATATATTATATGCCGGATCTTTGCATTGAA
>JAHWFO010095546.1:167294-185071 GCA_023313115.1 Rhysida immarginata | reverse complement strand
GCGCTACTAATCCAATAACCAGTACCATTATTTACTCGTAATATTCATTCATGGCACGTTGTTACGAGTTGTTTGATATATTACATGCCATATCTTAGCATTGAAAGTTCCATTTGGTACCATTAAAACACGTATTACCAAACATTTCACACAAACATTATTTACGCGATATATTCATTTATGAGACATCCTTGCACGTACACATGCTATCAGACCAATACCTGCTATTACTAGTTACTCTTATATATTCGTTCATGATATGTTGTGACGATTTGTTTGATATATTACATGCCATATCTGAGCATTAAAACTACCAATGGTAACATATGGTACTATATGGCAACCATTAGGGCACGTGCTACTAAACCAATAACCAATATCATTTTTTTACTCGTTATATTCACTCATGGCACGTTGTTTTGAGTTGTTTGATATATTACATGCCATATCTTAGCATTGAAAGTTACAATGGTACTATGTGGTATCATATGACACCATTAGAGCAAGCGCTACTAATCCAATAAACATTATCATTATTTACTGGTTATATTCACTCATGGCACATTGTTAAGAGTTGTTTGATATACTATATGCCATATCTTAGCAATGAAAGTTCCAATAGTACCATATGGTACAACATGGCAAAGATTAGGGCACGTGCTACTAAACCAAAAACCAATATCATTATCTATTCGTTATATTCACTCATGGCACGCTGTTCCGAGCTGTTTGATTTATTTTATGCCATATCTTAGTATTGAAAGTTACAATGGTACGATGTGGTATAATATGACACCATTAGGGCCCTAATGCAATAACCATTGCCACTATTTTCGCGTTATATTCACTCATGGCACGTTGTTACGAGTTGTTAGATTTATTACATGCCATATCTTAGCATTGAAAGTTGTAATGGTACCACATGATAACACAAGCCATCAATACGGCACGTGCTACTAAACCAATAACCATTATCATTATTTTTACTGGTTATATTAACTCATGGCATATTGTTAATAGTTGTTTGATATATTACATGCCATATCTTAGCACCTACCTATGGTACCATATGGTACTACATGGCAACCATTAGGGCACGTGCTACTAAACCAATAACCAATATCATTTGTTTACTCGTTATATTCACTCATGGCAAGTTGTTACGAGTTGTTTTATATATGCCAGATCTTAGCAATGAAAGTTTAAATGGTACCATATGGTATCATATCACACTATTAGGGCACATGCTATTAATCCAATGACCATTATCATAATTAATTCCTTATATTCACTAATGGCACGTTGTTACGAGTTCTTTTATATATTACATGCCATATCTAAGCATTGAAAGTTCCAATGGTACCATATGGCACCATTCGGGCACGTGCTACTAAACCAAAATTCATTATCATTATTTACTAGTTATATTCACTCATGGCAAGTTGTTAGGATTTTTTTGATATATTACATGCCATATGTTAGCATTGAAATTTCCAATAGTACCATATGATACCATATGGCAACTAATAGGGCACATGCTACTAAACCAATAACCATTATCATTATTTACTCGTTATATTAACTCATGGCACGTTGTTACGAGTTGTTTGATATATTACATGCCATATCTTAGCAATGAAATTTCCAATGATACCATATGGTATCACATGGCACTATTAGGGCACGTGCTACTAACCAATAACCATTATCATTATTTACTCCTTATATTCACTCATGGCACGTTGTTACGAGTTGTTTTATATATTACATGCCATATCTTAGCATTGAAAGTTCCATTTGGTACCATGAAAACACGTATTACCAAACATTTCACACCAACATTATTTAGTTTTTTTTTTCGATGTTGTAAGTCTTCCAAAAAATAAATCTCTGTTCTTCATTTGCATAGTGTAATTTATCAATCAAATTAGTTTTGCATACTTTGCAATCATGACTTGCTAAAGCCTTTTTTATAACATACCCAGCAACCTACACCAACGCGATAATTTCATTCATGAGACATCCTTGCACGTACACATGCTATCAGACCAATACCTGCTATTACTAGTTACTCTTATATATTCGTTCATGATATGTATTAGCATTGAAATTTCCAATAGTACCATATGATACCATATGGCAACTAATAGGGCACATGCTACTAAACCAATAACCATTATCATTATTTACTCGTTATATTCACTCATGGCACGTTGTTTCGAGTTGTTTGATATATTACATGCCATGTCTTAGCATTGAAAATTACAATGGTACCATATGGTATCATATGACACCATTAGGGCACGCGCTACTATACCAATAACCAATATCATTTATTTACTCGTTATATTCACTCATGGCAAGTTGTTACGAGTTGTTTTATATATGCCAGATCTTAGCAATGAAAGTTTAAATGGTACCACATGATAACACAAGGCATCATTACGGCACGTGCTACTAAACCAATAACCATTATCATTATTTTTACTGGTTATATTAACTCATGGCATATTTTTAATAGTTGTTTGATATATTACATGCCATATCTTAGCATTGAAACTACCGATGGTACCATATGGTACTACATGGCAACCATTAGGGCTTTGTGCTACTAAACCAATAACCAATATCATTTGTTTACTCGTTATATTCACTCATGGCACGTTGTTATGAGTTGTTTAATATATTACATGCCATATCTTAGCACTGAAAGATCCAGTGGTACCATATTGCCGGAATTGCAGGATTTTGCCCCTGCTTGGGGATACTCAACACAATAGATTTCTTCCAAGTCACAGGGAAATAAGAAAATTTCCAGCAGTTGCTAATGATATTGGTGAGAAAGTCAATAAAGTTCTTTGGGAGATTCATAAGGGCGTTATTACTCACCTTGTCTTTTCCTGGAGCCTTCTTCTTTTTCAGTTTACTTATGATGTTGGCAATCTCTTCAGCCTCGATGTTCTACTTCGTTAAATGCTGCGGGACTTCATCAAAGTTGACAATACCTTCTTCCACACGCTGAGACATGATTTGTCTCTCGGGCTTATCGTTGGTAGGAGTAACAAACTGCATTTCCAGTGAATCTGCAATGACTTGGGCCTTGTCCTGATCAGTTTGGACATAGTCACCTTGTGGAGTACGTAGTGGAGGAAGCGTATCATTCTTCCTCTTCTGTAAAGCTCTGACCATACTCCAAATGGAATTGTCGCGAGCCGACAAGCTTTTGAGTTTTTCATTCCATCTAGCGTCGCGAAGCTCTTTTATATTCTCTTAGACTCTTCGCACTAGCCTGTTATACTTGGTTTTGAGCCAAGGTTCACGATAGCGTTGCCATAGTCTACGGGTCCTGTTTCTTTCAGAAATTAGGCGTTGGTCTCCAGGAGTGAGTTGGATTCGATGAGGAGGTTTATTCTCTGATGGATACTTACTAGCTTCTATGGCACTGCTAATGCATCTGGTGATGTCTGCAAGACGTTGATTGATGTCATCTGTACAGTAAGCAACGTCGGGATGGCAGCCATTTTCCTTAAGAATATCTTTGTAGAGCTTCCAGTCTTGATGATGTATCAGTTCCTCTCGGAAATTTATGTCGACATTGTCAAAGTTCAACGCCACAGGCTTGTGGTCAGAAGAAAGGTCATCAATCGTGAAGATATTGTACGGTTTGAAGAAACCCTTCAAGAGCGAGATGTCCAAAACTTCACTACTAGGGAGGTGGTCGCAGTAGTAGGTGTCCTCCACAGGTCCAGCAGCGATGATATCATCTCTACCTTGTATGTACCTATAGAGAATCATGCCGTTGTAATACTGCGTTCTGGAGTTCCAGCTTGGGTGTTTGGCATTTAGGTCACCAGCTAGGACGACTGGAGTGTCACCACTGAAGAGATCATCAAGCTCACTAATGTCAAGATAATGTTTAGGTGAATTGTAGAGCACCACGAACTTCACTTCACCACAGGAGACGTCATTGATAATGATGGAGGCCGATTCCATACCTGCATAAGACTTGGAATAGTAATACGGTATTGGCTGAAAAACAAGAAGAGAACAAATGAGATTAATTATAAGAACTGTTGGGATAGGACAGGACGGAGGACAAATAGGAAATAATAAGGGGGCGGCGAGAAAAATGCAATAGGATGAAACATATAAAAGTGAAATTATAAAAACGTTAAGGAATGATAGGGTGCCTAGCAAAAAGATTTTCCTTGAATTTTCCTTGATTATTCCTGAATATTAGCAGGCAAAAAAGGCTGTCATGAAAGAATATTATTGACTTTGTTCAAAATTTTCGATTTTATGATTCCCTGACTGTTCCCGGTTAAAAAAAAATCCTCTGACAATTCCCGGTCGCTAGTCACCCTGTAAAATAGTCCCACATGTAAGAGCATCGGGTCAAAGGTAGAAAAATATAAAAGAACATTGAAGAACATTGAAAAGAAGAAATAAAAGATAAGATAAAGAAAAAAGAAAAGAAAAGGGCCCATAGGGCTTGCGACAAATTAAAGAATAGCTGAAGTTGGAGAGGGACATGGGAAAGGTAATGAGGGAATGGTGCCTTTGCTAAGGTTAATGCCATTAGGGGTGAGGGAATTGAATTTCCAAATAAGAAAAGACTCGAATTGCTTTCTTTCTTTTTTGTTATGGCAGTTGCTACGAAGAATATAAAGGCTGATGGCCTGTAAAGAGTGGTCAGGGGAATTAAAGTGTTTAGCGACATGAGTGTCAGCATTGCTAAGGATGTGGAACTTATGTCTGGCGAATCTGGTGCGTATGGTATTGCCCGTTTCTCCGACATACTGTTTCCGGCATACTTTGCAATGTAATAGGTAAATTAGGTTGTGAGAAGTGCAGGTCAGGTTCTGGTTAATCTTGAGAGTAAAGGAGGAAGCACTGCTGGAAATGGAGGTAGCAGAGTTAAGAAAATGGCAAACGCCACAACGCTTTTCATTGCAAGGAGAACATCCCTTAGTGGAAGTGCGTGGTTTAGTAATAGCAGCATGGACCAGAATATCTTTAAAATTAGATGTCCGTTTAAAAGAAACTTTAGGTGGTTCTGGTAGAATGGAATGGAGAAGAGGAGAGTTGTCAATTATATGTTGATGTTTCCTTAGGATATTTTTAATACTATTGAGGGTTGGATGATAAGGAAGAACTAACGTAGGTGTGGCCATGGCTGGAGAAGGTTTAGGGTTGTTGTTAGAACAGGAATTGCGATGCTTATAGATAGAAGCCGTGCGATGTATAAAAATTTAGCATCGATGTTTAAAAATACATCGTTGTTTATTGATATCTGCATCGATTTATAATCGATTATTTTCTACTTTCAAAACACGTAAAATGAACCTCTAAAACCGGTTAAATAGTGTAGAATAATGAAACACCACCACAAGAATATTTTGAATATATAAATTTTTTATTTTTTCAGGATAATAATATTCAAGACAAAAACATTTTTTTGAAGACAACAATACTTAAAACAATTCTTTCAACTCTTCTATTGTTAAAGAATGCATTACCAACAATTTCTCTAAATGCTTTGGCTTAAGGGAGGATCGTTTTTTAGTAATTATTTCTCCAGCTTTTGAAAACAAACGCTCAGTTGGAACAGATGTTGCTGGTATACTTAAGCTTTCTACTGCCAAAGAACACAAATGAAAATTGAATTTCTCCAAACTCTTCCACACTTTAAGTGGGTCAATTTTATGTGACTCAATTGGCGCCTCTAAATAAACTTTGAGATTGGAATGCAAACCAGAATTAATTGAGTTAGCATACCAATTCCAATTCAGAAGTAGGCATCAAAAGCAACTTCTGATTGATACGATTTATTGCATGTGTACATGCGGACCTGCTTCTAAAATCTATCTTTTTAAACCTAGGGTCTAAAACAGTTGCTTCACTAAATATAAGATTGGTTTCCACATATTTAAATCTAATGTCCATGTTTTTGAAAATGTTATCTCTTAATTTTTTACCAGCAGGTGTTACAGGACTTATTCGCGTCAAGGCATTGGCTAAAATACCTAAAATTTGTATGACTTTGCTAATCGTGGTGTATTTTTCACCTAAGATTTCATTTGTGATGCTTAAAAATGGTTTCAATATACACAAGCTATCATTAACAATTTTGAGCCGAGCTAGAGGTTGAAATTGATGATGAAAACGTGGAAATTGAGCACATGGCATGGTCATTGTTATTGTCACTGGGCTTCGCTTTTGGCAATAACTTATTATGCACACGCTGTAAATGTTGTTTGAACTTAGACTTGTGTTCCCACTTCCTTTTAACTTTTTACAACATAATTTGCATTTTGCACCGCCATTTTCTTTTTCAAAATATTCCCACACATCAGAGATTGCACGCTTTCTGCTCGCTGTTGCCATGTTTGCGATTACGCTAGTCTGATTTCAATAAAATAAAGATTATTACTAACTTATATAAACCTAAAATCTGTGAAAGCTACACTATCCAGGTAATGGCTGAAAATATCTTTAAATAACACTATCCTAAAACACGACCCTAAAGGAAAAACCCAACGTCAGGAACCAATCACCTAGAACAAGGAATGATAATCGATGTTTTAAAAAAAACATCGAGGATTCAAAACATCGAAAATTCGATGGATCGTTCAAAAAAAAAAAAAAAAAACATCGATGTAAATCGAAGGCTTCGATACATCGCACGGCACTAGTAGCGTCTTGCTTTAAGGGAGTAAGGGCGTTAGCATGGAAGTCCTTGTCAGATTGACTAGTGCATATTCTATGGATGCGAGTTAACTGACCTAAAGGGATGTTAGAATCCATAGAATCCTGAGATGATTTCTTTTTCATTGATTTATGATGATCCCCTCTTCCTGCTTTTGTCTAGAGCCAGGTTCGAGGAATCTGAAATTAATAAAAATAAATTTTAAAAAAAGCGAAAAAAGAAAACAAGAAGACAATCAATAAATCAAACAGGACAGAGTTTGCGATCCCCTTTGTCCATATTTAAAAACTTTTTAGAGTCCATTTTATATATTTCTAAGCTTATACTCTCAAAGCTGTCTAATTGATTTCTTGAACTGACAGATCTAACTAACTTAAAATTATCTGAACTAACACGATAGTGGCTACATGTATACTAATATCACAGATTAACACTGAATGGACAACTCAGCATTTCGATGCGAGGCTGTCGAGAAAGACTTGTTGGCCTCGATTTCGATGGTAGTGTCCTTGAAGCAGCGCTCCTAGTGGATTCACTCAGCAGTTCGGCTATATTTAATTATTAAATTTATTTTGCGTTCTTCACTTTAATTTCAATAAATAAAATAGTTAACTTTAATTCTGTATATGAATTTGTTTCATGTATATAATGAAAAAAAAAACAAACAAACTTCAGACATGCTTAAGTTTTAAGAAATAAAGAAATTAAACTGGAGCTAACTCCAAATATCAGGTAAATGAAATATCGACGCCTCTACCAATTTGGCTACCACAGACACTTGTACAGCCATGCTAAGTGTCTTAAAGAAAAACCAAGTTGTCAAGTTGTTTTTCCCATTGGGCTTTCCATCTGTTAATACATTTGTAAAGTCTAAATGATAGTGTAAACTTAACAGCCAGTCAGCTGATTGCCAAGCAGGTTACTCAAGTATCTAATTAGGCGAATATCTATTTTTCCTCCGTATAAAATATCTTTTTCTTGACGCCGAAAGATTACATGTCATTCGTTTTAAGCTTCCGTGTGATCAGGATAGTTTCAGTTAATTATAGACCGAGAAATAATTAAAAATCTAGAAAAAGTCGTAGCAAGCTCCATTGAAACACTGGTTAACCAGCCAGTAAATTCCACCCATCCGTCGGAGGTCGCCAATGTCTGCTCACTACTAGAGTCCCTGTAAGTAAAACGAGTAATGACACTCCATTTTTTTCTATGGAAAGCGAATTCAGCCAATTGGAGCCTGTTATCAAGTTACGTGACAACCCACAAAATGGATGCTCTGAGTATTTGTAGGTATTCATGAACGTCGTAAAGAATGAATTTTTTGAGTTAAATATTTTTTTTTATGTTATGAACTAATAAAAACATTAGATTTCTCACTTTCTTTATGATATATATCACTTCAAAAGTTCTTATTTTTAATTGAATTGAATTTTTAAAATAAATTTCTAATAAAATATTAACAAGCCGGCTTGGTGGCCGAGAGCGTTAAGGCGCAGGTCTTTCCGCTCTCGACACCAGCGAGTCGCGGGTTCGAATTCCGCCGCGGGCATGGGTGTTTGTCCCGTTTCATTATCATCTGTTCATCATTTTCATCCATACTGTGGAACTAACAATTCCAGTTTCAAATTTAAATCAGGTATATACCGATTCCCTCCTTTCAAATTTCAATTAACACAATGTTAATTCACGTTTTCCCTAGATAGCCAAAATCGAACAAGAAGAAAATATTTATTAGAAGTGCAAATTTAGCAATTCGTGATAGCTACTGCATTCAAAAAATTTTTTAAAAATAACAGCTAAGCATTCGTATAGAATTTTTGAACTATGTAACTGAGCAAAATGATGTTCAAAAAAGAGCAGTTTTTCTCATGGAATTTTCCGAAGAAAAAACATCTCACATCTAAATAAATTATTTTTTAACAATTTCCATAAATCTTTAAAAACCGAATAATTTTTCCTTGTAATTACAAAATTTCAATCAAATTTGCCGTTTTTCCCGAGGTTAACATTATACATGACGGCGTGTCATTACTCGTTTTACTTACAGGGACTCTACTCACTACTAAAGTTCTAGATAGATTAAGTATGGACACTCTTTTGGGGTCGTCCACAAATTACGTCATCCATTTTCCAAATAATTTTTATATCCCCTCTCCCCCGTGTAAGCACATGTCATAATTTTGTAACCCCCCCCCCCCCTCGGTCATATGTCATCCTAATACGAAAAGTGACAATTAAATTCCATTAACCAAGATGTATCGAGGTAATAAATAAAAATAATGCCAATATAATAGGAAATACACTTTGTTTAATCCAGGTGAGGTAACCCACATCTACAAATCTTTAATTATTACGTACGTATTTTTTGAGGTTGCTTCACGAATGAACACGTCAGAAATATCATATTAGCTAAGCCACACGAAAATCAAGATCATCTTCAATAGATGACTGCAAGCCTATTTTTCCTTGTTTGCAGGTAATATTATCTACGACTGCAAGTGTTGTAGTAGAAGGATTCAAAGTAGAGGTCTTGCCACGAACCGCTTTGTGTAGTTTCATGCGCTTGACAGAAAAGAAATAAAGTCCACAGATTTAGCAAATACGTTTATGCATGTTTTCTTGCACACTTGGACAATATGCTTTTTACATGCAGTCAGAATAGCTTTATCAGATACTGCAAGTGTTATAAACAAATTTGGAAACTGTCCCCTGCGATGAATGGGATTTGCCGATAGAAATGCCGTAAACTGGTTTGTTCGTTATTCCAAATAATTGTTAGGTGTCTGCTTTTCCCCCTGGTTTGTCAGTTAATATTTCTTAAGAACATTGTTTAGCATTGGGTTAAGAGTTAGAAGTTTTGTTTCTCATCTTATGTCATACACTCACATGCCAACAGTCATGGGATAGCACTTAATACCGTGTGAGACCTCCTCTAATTCGGCGAAGTGCCACAGTGCGACGTAGCAATGATTCCACAAGTAGGTGGAAGACATCTGAAGACATTGCCAACCATTCCGACTGGAGAGCTTCCCACAATTGCCCATTACGGAGCCACCACGGCTTGCACAGTGCATGCTTGACAACTTGGGTCCATGGCCTTCATGGGGTCTGCGCCACAATCGAGCCCTACCATCTGCTCGTATCAGCTGGAATCGAGACTCATTAGACCAGGTCACACGTATCCAGTTGTCAATTGTCCAATCGATGTGTTCATAGGCCCAGGAGAGATGTTGCTGACAATGTCTTGTTGTTAGCAAGGGCACCCTCCTGGGTCTTCTGCTTCCATATCCCATGGACAGCAGATTTCGTTTCACAGTTCATATCGATACAGCTCTAGTATCACCCTGGTTAAAATCTGATGTCATCTGGCTTACTTGCCTGTTAGCGGTGCCCATTCTACTCAGACGCCGTTGGTCCCGTTCATTGAGAATGTGTGGTGGACCACTGCGTTGTCCATGGTGGGGGGTAATGCTGTAAAGTTGGTATTCTCGGTAGACTCTTGAAACTTTGGACCGTGGAATGTTGAATTCTTGAGCCACCTCCGATATTGAATGATCCATATCAATGACAGTGTAATTTAACCTGCTGACACTGATTTGCATATTCATACTGTTTGCACATGATGCTACTGCCACCTGAAAAATAGTCCACTGCTACTTTTGGCATGTGAGTGTATATGCCATTAAATCCATCCATATGTAATCACTTGCCTATTGGTTTGTTAATATGGAATAGTATTGATTGATTAACAATTTATTATTTAAGGACATTAGTTAATCAGTCTGTTTATTAATTATGTGTTTATAACATTTTCTTATGTATTTGTTCAAAAATTTCTCCATTTACTTATTTATTAGAAATTCACTCTCCACCCATGTCAATTTCTGCCAAGATTGACTGGGGATGAAAGAGTGCCCATATGGGCGCAATTAGCATTATATGTTAATTAGCATGGGATTATAAATTGCTCATATTTTTAAATCTTGTAAATTTTAACTGAAGATGGTTTAAAATCGAAACCCGTATTAAAAATAATCAAGTTTCTTGCAAATTTGAACCTGGATATCACTGTGAGGTTGTTTTAATTTCCAGTGAAACGAAAAGCTGTTTGAAAAGTCATGACATCATTTTCTGTTTTGTGATATATGAAGAAAACGTCTAAGCCACCATTAAATGTCACACATAAACAGATACGTTTACAGTGGGACAAGAACCACATGACTTGGGATGATGAATGGATTGAACTCTTGTTCACCGGTGAAAAGAAATTCATTCTGGATGGTCCAGACGGGTTACATTCTTATTGGAAGTATATTCAAAAGGAAAAGAAAGTTTTGTTCTACGCGTGTACAAGGTGGTGGGTCAGTTATGATTTGGGGCGGTTTCGGTTTCAATGGCACAACTCCACTATGATTCATTTCAGAGAGAATGAATTCTGCTTCCTATCAGTTACTTCTGCATGAACTTGCATTGCCATACGGACCAAATATTTGTGATAATAGTTGGAGCCTACAACAAGACAACGCTCCATGTCACAGTTCCAAGGCAACAAAAGCGTTGGAGAATCTATGGGGAATTATAGTTCGTTCGGTATACCATGATGGCAAACAATTTGAAAACGTTGACTCTCTACGCAAAGCAATTACTGATACTTGGTTAAATTGGATTCTGAAGTCCTTCAGAAGCTCATTATTTCAATGAAAGACAGTTGTTAGAGTATTTGAAGTTATCAAACAGCATGGAGGTCCAACTCGCTTCTAAACAATTATTTTCAGCAATTTATGTTTTGACACTAAAATAGGAAACAAGTTATTTTCAGTTTTGTTCATTGTTTGAGCTCTTTTACAAATAAAAAATGCATTGTTTTTATATTTTGATGTATTGATTGATGCAACAAACATGTCTGCATTGTTTTTGAATGAATATAAATGAATGTTTGTTTGATATGAAGTGTCCACTAATTAGGAAAAAGACTGCACAAACTTTATTATATAGAGTTTTAATATACTCACACTGTCAATTTATTTAATTAGCCATTTGAGAATGTACATGGTGATTATAATTGAAGTTACGATTTCAAAAATCGATAATTTGAAAACTACTCGTCAGAATGACCTGATATTTTAGCAAAACTATCATGAGGCAATTGTGTTTGGCGAAGGAAAAAAAAATAGTTCCATAATCTGCCGATAGATGGCGCTGGCAGGGTAATGTCAGGGGAAAAACCAAACATGTATTCGTGAAACACAGGAATGTTGTTAGCCAAAAGGAAACAATAGAGTTCAGGGGTTTACGAAAAATTTATTTGCGAAAAGACAAGAATACATGTTTACAGCGACAACAGTGATAATGCCAAAAAAACAGAGCTTCATGGAACAAACATCTTACTGATGATTAAGGCAGAAGTTGTTCAGAGTCATGATGAAGCATTCAAGCAAAGAGCTGGTGCTCTGCATTTTTATGGCAGCTATGTCTGTGGTGCGCATGTCACGCATTAGTAATTTGCATATCTCCAGACAATGTGAACCCTGCCAGCGCCATCTATCGGCAGACTTTGGAATTATTTTTTTCCTTCGCCATACAAAATTCCATTGCCTCACGACTGTTCTCCTAAAATATCAGGTCATTCTGACGAGTATTTTTCAAATTATCGATTTTTGAAATCGTAACTTTAATTATAATCACCCTGTATTTATCTTTTGTGAAGCAATAAAAGGTACAAAAACTTTATTATGATTAACAAGAAAGGAAGGAAAGAAACCACTATTCCACATAAATGATTTTTATAAGATAATAGTTTATGTGAAATAAATCATTTATGTGGAATAGTGGTCTCTTTCCTTCTTTTCTTGTTAACCTGGCCGCGATGGGAGAGGCCAGCTCTAGCAATTACCAGGCTGTTGTATGGGAGAGTGCTTATCATAAGGCTGATTTGCAATGCAAGAAGCAGTTCGCAATCCAAGCGAAAATTGTTGGTTTTGAGGTATCTTGGTCTTCAACAATCACATTATTTTAGAATTTGCTTGAGAAGGGATGCCGTGCTTCTTTCAGAGCTCTGCCTGTATTGTTCAAGGGCTTACAGTTATTCAAATTGTATGAAGCCGCCGATCTCCACTGTTTGGGACTCCGTGTTTCAAAATTCAGTTTCGTATTTTATTAAATAACTACTAAAAATGTAAAATAATTTTTAAAAAGTAATTGTAAGTTTAGCAAACGGACAACTTTGTTGGCAACTCGGCTCCTATGCCACCTATCTGCACGCAACTTGGATGGTTTCCTGGGAGCAGGCAGCCCGTTCAACGTTCCAATTTTGGCGCGTGTACGTACGTTAGTTTCGGAGATGGGTGCTCGAAGTGGGTGCAGGGCCGCCGCCAGGGGGGGGACAAACTGGACTCTAGTCCGGGGCCCCAACGGAAAGGGGGCCTCGTCAGCCACGCCTGATTTTTTTCTATGCACGAGGCAGAGCCCAGAGGGGCCTACACGTACCCAGTTGTCAGGGCCCCAAACATTTCTGGCGGCAGGCCTGGTGGGTGACTGAACTTTCGGAGAAAGGAGTTCGTGCCTGTGGAACTATTCGGGATAACAGAACCAACCACTGCCCACCACGAAGTGTCAATGAAATGAGAAAAGAAGATCGTGGATCTTTTGATTATCAGTCCAACGCAAAAGTTAATTCCAGCGAAAGCAATACGGGATTCTGCTTTTGGCCTTAACTAATTTAGAACATATTCCCTGCGAACAGACTCTAAAAGATCTATTTTCAAGTAAATTTCTTTATAGGCTACGAGGACATTTGTAAGCATATTTAAATATTTAAAGGGTCATTATTGTACCCATAATTGTAAAGATTTTCTCGTATTTTCTATAGTAAAGAGCCACATTGATCTAGCAAAATTGCGAGATCTCTCTCGTTCTCGCAACGTTACCAGAATAACGTCACTGTTATGTGCGAGGTATTTGCATGCGAGTCGCAAATGCGAAGCCCCGCCTCTTTTTGTTTGTTTGCGGTCGCAAATACGTTTCCTGAATCGCGCCCACTTGTTTTGCATATTTCATTAACTTTATTATGTTTGAATTTTTTTCCTCAGTGATCAAAGTATGAATAAGTTTTTGAATTTATGAGTACTGCAGTATTTATTCTTGCCTTGAATGGTTACTCTTTGCATTAGCATTATAAGGACCATAATTTGAGTTACTGTAACACGACGATGTAAGGTCGACAATCGACAATCGAACAGTGAAGTGTACATTCGTTAGGATTGGACGAAAGCAGCGCTTTCACAAAGCTCATCTAACCAGAATAAACTCCAAATGAAATACACTGAGGTAGTCAAGAAGCCTAACCAACCCAAGCGGTCTTCCATTATTCGTATTTAAATATGTCGTGTGTAATACTTATTTAGACGGCAGTGATTATCGCGATGAGAGGCGGAGCTTCGACAGAAATTGGGTCAAAAACGTGATCAAGGCGTTATGATAGACGTAGATAGACATTGGCCACGTCAAGGGACAACATCAAGACCGTCATCGCGTTTCTAGAATGGGATGTGCTTTGATCTTCGTTTCGCGAGCTGTCATTCGTTGCCTTCGAGTTTAGAGACAACGGCAATACTTAATAATTAAGTCTCGTAATCGTGATCAAAAATTTTACAACAAATGATAAAGAATGAACATCTTAATGATTTACAGTAATTATTTACAATCTGGAACAAAACTGGAACGATTACAACTTAAAAGTTTCAGATAATCAAAATTTTAAAATTATTAACTCATTAAAAACCAAAGATTGTTTTTTCTTAAAAAATGATAAGGGAAACAACACGGTGATTATGAAGAAATCCGACTATTTTGAAAGAGTCAATAATCTTATATCCGAGAGTCCATTCGAGATTCTAAATAAAGACCCTTTACCCAAATTGGTCAGAAAACTTAAAGACGCTGTAAAAAATTATTCTAATATCATTCCTAGCAACATAGCTTCTTCATTGATTATTACAAATCCTACTTTACTTAAATTGTACACTTAGCCAAAACTTCATAAACCCGGTAATAAAATGCGGCCGATTGTTTCTAATATAGATTCCCCTATCTACCGTGTTTCTAAATTTTTGGCTAAGTATCTTAAAACCCTTAAACTTTCGGGCTTCGATAGTTTAGTAAGTAACAGTCTAGAATTAGTTAAAAAATTAGAGAATAGGAAAATTAAGGAAGGTGAAATAATAGTTTCTTTCGATATTGTCTCCCTTTTCCCAAATATGCCAATTCCTGAGACTTTAAACTGTCTTAATGATATTCTCATCAAGAACAATATCTTCCAGAATAATATTGACGAATGTTTAAGTCTTACGAAATTTTGCGTCAACAATAATGTATTTCAATATAATGGTCAGGCCTACAAAATGATTGGCGGCACTCCCATGAGCTCTTGCCTGAGCCCAATTTAAGCGGAAATCTTTCTCAAGAGTTTCGAGAACATTCTTAAAAACTCGGGTTTTTATTTTCCCTTTACCGGTTCCGCTACGTTGATGATGTCTTCACCATTTATGACACTAGATTATGTGATATAAAAATTATTGTAGAACGTCTTAATAGTTTTTACCCTCGATAAAATTTACGTTTGAAATAGAGGAAGAGCATAAGTTACCCTTTCTAGATATCACGATTATAATAACAGTTCCTTGTCCTTTAATGTTTTTAGAAAACTGACCAATCGCTTGAATTACATTCCTAGCGATTCCAGTTTGAATTACACCCCTAGAACCAGAAGGTTTCAACATTTATATTTATAATTGATAGAACTACACTCTATTGATAGAATTACACTCTTCCATTAAGTGAAACCGATTTTAATAAAGAATTTTCCCTAATTAAGAAAATCGCGACCAAGAACGGTTACAGTCCCAGAACAATTTTTGACCTTGTCAGAAAAGAAAATTCAAAAAAATTATTTCAGATATTACCACTCTTAATAATATTAAAGAAAAGAAAAGAATTTTTTCATTACCCTATAATAATTCCTTTATTAGAGGTCTCAGTTCGATTTTCAAGCCTTTTGATATTTGTTTATCCTTTAGTAATCCCAATCAGATCAGACATTTATTGGATAACCCCAAAGACAAAGTTTCGTATTTACAGAAGTCCGGAATATATGAAGTCAAATGTTCTCAATGCCAAACGATTTACAAAGGACAGACGATTCGCAATCTTTCAACCAGATTTAAAGATTTAGCCCACAAACGTTTCGGGAGAACCAATCAGTCCGCCATAGCAAAACATTCTATCGATACAGGACACGAATTTTCTATAGAAAATTTCCTAAAGGGCTCATAATTTTTCCAAGATTTATATTATTTAATTTCAATATTTGGTGTGGTTTATTAGAATTTTGGGCGTCGATTACTAAGGTCATTTTGCGCCTTTATATACATGTTATACCTGTACGCAGCCCGGGAGAAACATAAACATTCATGCCCACGGCAGCATTCGAACCCACGACTAGGTGGACTCGAGAACTAGAAAGCCTACGCGCTAGCCCTCTCAGCCACCTGGCCAGCTTTCAATATTTGAATACAAATACTCATTGGAATACAAATTTCTTAGTGGATGAACGGAGAGGCGGGGGGGGGGGGGTAAACTCACAAGTGAACACGGGGATGATAATAACACTGTATATTACTTTGTTTTGTAAACATCATGACTGTTTCACCCCTTGTTGGCCTACTAAGAGTGAAGGCCTATGTATTCGTTTCCCCAATTCATTTTTTTTTCTTTCTGAAAGTGCCTTACAAACTTATGATTCCAGAAAATTTGTTGAAATTACAAAAAAAATTTAAAAAAATACATCTTTGTGACCAATTTTGTGCAACTGTCTCCTCCGAAACAGGAATAAAGCAGATTCAAATTATGTTTGAGAGTACCTTATGCTGTGCCTTGACGTATTTTTATGACAATTGGAGATACCCCCGTTTGGAGATACATGTATTAATTATTTTTTTAAATGAAGATATGGCTATAGCCCATATTTAGTCACTGTTTTATTTAATTACAGTGCTTTTTTAAGGAGAAAAAAAATAAAATTCAACATATACGGATTCCTCACATTAAGACAATATTTTTTTTAAATAACTTGTTTGCTTCTGATGAGGCAGTTTTGAGTTTATAAAGGTTTACATCTCCCTCCCTCCCCCCTCTACAAACAATTTTTCGTTATTTTTCTCTTTCCAACTCCCGGCAACAACTGTGACGTCACTTCTCATAAAAATGACGTCACTCCTTACATTCGCTAATAATCTCGTCGAAGCGAGAAATAATCTGGAAAATCAATCTCTAAAATCTGAATAATCTATTAATCCCCAAAGTCTTATAAATCTAGAAAAATCTTATAAATCTTGAGAAATGTATAAAAATCTATTAAATCTTCTAAAATCTAAAAAATCCGTAAAAATCTTCAGCCGAACACGCGCCAGTCAGATGTGTTCATTTGGGTTCAGTTACGTTTTCGCGTGACTTCGCCCGTGACTTCCGCCTCAAATTTGAAGTAGACCTGCCGAATGCGTCTATTGTCGTACCACAAAGGCCTGAGTGCTGTTTTCAAAATGGCGGCGTTCGCAGGCGGACTGTCTGTGTGAAATAAGCTGAAATAAAAGAATTATTTCATAAATTTGCTTTAATTTTCTTACAAAATCTAACCAAAATAATTAATCTATTACAGGAACTAATTTTTGCAGATTTCTAAAACCATCATATATGGTTTCGAAATTTTTTATAGAAAAGATGGCTCTATTTTGAAAAAAAATGAAACTATATTTATTTGCACGTATGTTGCCATTGTTTTGATTGAAACATAAAGCCATTTAAATAACAAGTTCAAAAACTTAGATTTCGTTAGAAGATTAAAGCAAATTTGTGAAATAATTCTTCTATTTCATCTTATTTCACACAGACAGTCCGCCTGCGAGCGCCGCCATTTTGAAAACAGCACTCAGGCCTTTATCTAGTGGGCTGTGGTCGTACCCTCTCTTGTGCCGTATGACAAATTTTGATGTTGTATGATTAGGGGTCGTCCACA
>JAHWFO010095546.1:47486-146300 GCA_023313115.1 Rhysida immarginata | reverse complement strand
ACACAAACAGAGCGAAACCAATATATGCTTTTCAGCATATAATAATTAATAAATAAAATCAAAGTAAAAATAAAATTAATTATTTTGTCAATTATTATTTATTTTTTATTTTTATTTAATAACTATTATTTATTGCCAAAATATAATACTAACACTTAACTGTTTATAAGACTAATAAATATTTTGATTTTATTTATTAATTTTAAATTTTTTTTATTTTTTATTAATTATTATTTATTTGCTTTTTACTTTTTAAGTAATAACTTTTATTATATTCCAGGGTTTTTGTGTCTCGTTCTTCTCCGTCTACTGTTTATAAAACCAAATATCAGTACTGTAATTTGTTTTAATATTTAAATACGGGATTTTTCCTTTTTATTTTTAATATAGTAATTTCTGTAATATTGTTATATCTTAAATTTATTTATTTCTGATCAGTGATTTTTTAAGCTTCATTTTCGTCATATTTATAATTGTAATAACTATAAAAATAAAGTTTTTTCCTTTTTCATTCAAAAGTGTTGGTTTTTGTAATTTATTTCAATTTAAATTGCGTTCAAGTTGATAATTATGCATTTATTTTAGCTTTAAAAAGTTTTTCTTTTCTTTAAATCTGCATAAAAAAATTAAGCAATTAATATTTCAGAAAAAAATGATTCTGTTCTGTACTTTATATAAATATTTATTATGGTTCTTAATTTTAAAGAAAATAAAAGTGAAATTTTGCTGAGAAAACATAGACAATGAAGGGCACCTATATTGAAAGTTGGGCTTACCAATACAGTATGGCGGAATTGCCCGTAAATGGTTTAGTGGGCTTCCCTGCGTCGAATGCTCTTCAGCTAATGCTGGCTGACTGATATACTCCCACCCATAGAGAAAGGAGTTTTTACTTCCTTTCTCTATGCTCCCACCGCCCCCTTCCCTCCTCCCTGTGAACAGCACACGCTTACAGCAGAAAGACGACTTACAGAACGGCGAACTCACAGACTGCGTTTTCTTCTGTATCTTTCAAATCGCCTGCAGCGCCATCTGTTATTGAAAATTGTAACTACTAATTTCGAAAGCTTGTCTGCCTGAAAATTTACTGTTGTCCCAAGCATATTGCAACAAACAGTGTATTTCTATCGCTGCCCGTTTAGTTTTTATTGATTTTTCAAATATACCGGTCATATATATATACCGGGTGTTTTAAAATTTCATCACCAAAATGATTAGGGGGATGGAATATGCGATTCTAAGCAAAAAAGTTCATATGAACATGGGTCCGAATTTGAACGATAACTGAGATATGAACAGAAATAAAAATGCCGCCATTAAGATCAAAAAGTGAATAACTCACCTTTTACAACATCTAGGATGATGAAACTTGGCAGAATAATAGGGTACATAAAGCTGTGTAAGCTGTTAAAATTTGAACGAATTCCAACGAGCAGTTTCTGAGTTACGCCCTCAAAATCGTAACACGTGCTCACATGTGAGTACTAACCACCACGTGTTACGATGTTGACTACGTAACTCGGAAACTACTCGTTGGAATTCGATCAAATTTTAACAGTAGACACAATTTTATGCACCCTATTATTCTTCCAAGTTTTATCATCCTAGATGGTGTAGAAAGTGAGTTATTAACTTGTTGATCTTAGTGGAGGTATTTTTATTTCTGTTCATATCTCTGTTATCGTTCAAATTTGGACCCATATTCATATGTACTTTTTTTGCTTAGAATCGCATATTCCATCACCCCTATTATTTTGGTGATGAAATTTTAAAACACCCTGTATATATATATACATTTAAAATTCAAACCAAAGTATTATGAGCTGCAAAGTCTAAAATCCTTGAAAAAGTTTAGCACTTGACGAAAATTAGGGAACTTGACTGGAAACTTTTCCTTAATGTGGCTTGAAGAGCAGAGTCAAGCCTTGAAAGAAATGAAACTGTCGAAAATCCGTTGAGACGATAGAAAGGAGAATGATAGTCCTAGGTCCAAGATCATAGTCCAAAAAGAATGTAATCTCTTGAAATCAGTTGAGTTAAAAAAATAAAATAAATGTTCCATCATATACACAATGATTAACGTTTTCGAGGTGATGAACACACTTATCATCAGATCTAGTACTCATGAAAACCGAACTCTCCCTCCCAAACATATAAAGTGAAAGAAAAATGAAAATTTAAAATTAAACATTAAAAATATAAAATCAACCAATCAGAGCTTAAGTCGGGGCCAACATATAACGGGCCCGAGCGCGGAAAAGTCGTCTGACCATCTTAGTCCGGCCAACAATCTAACTTTCATTATTTCCAACAAACGAAAAAATACTGATTGTTAAAATCCAAGATGGAAACAAAGAAGATTACATTTTAGTCGGACTAACAAGGGGACATTACGACCTCGGAATTTTAGTTTAATACGAGACTTCGTATAGTTGTAGTGTACCTTTAGGATGTTAATATACTTAAATATTAAGGCGCACTGATCAGCCAATTTTGAAAAAAAGACGGTTTAAAGTTTCGAGCACCATATATAAGGGAAAGTTTTCCTCTTTCATTGAAAGTGATCCGATAGCTCAGACGGCAGCGTGGTTGCTACTCAAATATCAACTTATTAGTTTGAGGTGGCGGGTTCGAATCCCAGTTGTAATAATTTCTTTTTCTTTACCCAAATAATTATTCAATATATTATATTTACAAATTTATTTGTGACAACCAACTTTTTTCACAAAATTTTCCTTTTCTCAAAATTATTATTCTTATTTTATTGTTACAAGTGTCTACGGAGTAATAAAGTATTTTCTGCAAAATATTTTGTATAGAATCAACATTTTCAAAGCAATAACTATTTTATTTTATTCTTTATTTTATTAAAAGAAATTATTTCGAGGCTACCTGACATATTTATCATATAGTGCACAAGGTAGGCAGAGCGTAGAGAGGCACGTGAGAAGAGGTTTGGAATGTTCTAGATCTTTCTCGCGCCACTGGCTCTAGTCATTGTGAAACAATAATGGTTTTTTAATCATAAAACAGTTAATAAAAACGTTTTTCTGTGAAAATGGAGAGCGGAGAATTTGCTGGCTCTTCGGGGATTGAAGAGAAAATTGACGAATATATGAACAGCGAAGTTTCGAAATTGCGATTGAAGGATGCAGTAGTATATTTTGAAATATTGCTCCATGAAAATAATATGATTGCATCAGAATCGTCAACTATAATTTCTCACGAAGCTATGATGATGGAACAGCAAATCTATGAACTTACATTAGAAATGCTGGATGAAAAAATATTTGTAAATGAAGAGGCATTGATTCTTGTGAATGAAGATTGTGAACCAGTATCTTGTCAAGAAATTGAAGATCTTTCATCGGACGATTATAGAGTACGTTCCTTTGAACTATAAAATAAAACTTAATAATATTGCCAAAGCACATCCTACGTGGACCTTGCAAACTTTGAAAAAGAAAGGATATCGACATTTGAAAAAGATGGAATATTTATCCCAGTGGGAAAAAGAAGTAAAAAAAGGCAGAAATACGTTTGATAAATATTCAATTATTGATTCCTGGACTTATAAGCGTTTTGTTGAAGCTAGAAAAAAAAGTTGGCTGTCACAAAGTTGGTTGTAAATATAATATATTGAATAATTATTGGGTAAAGAAAAAAAATTTATTACAACTGGGATTAGAACCCGCTACATCACACTAATAATTTGATTTGTGAGTAGCAACCACGCTGTCGTCTGAGCTATCAGATCACTTACAATCAAGAGGAAAATTTTCCCTTATATTTGGTGCTCGAAACTTTAAACCGTCATTTTTTCAAAATTGGCTGATCAGTGCGCCTTAATATTTAAGTATATTAACATCCTAAAGGTACACTACAACTATACGAAGTCTCGTATTAAACTAAAATTCCGAGGTCGTAATGTCCCCTTGTAAGATGGTCAGGTGACTTTTCCGCGCTGGGGCAACACCACCTAGACAGAAGGCCTGCGCACAGAAACTGTATACATTGTTACATCATCATCAAACGGCCAAATTTAGGGCTTATTATTGGTAGAAATACGATTAACAATGGCCGCTTTTGTGTGACGTAACAATGTATGACGTTTCTGTGCTCAGGCTTTCTGTCTAGGTGGTGTTGGCTGGGGCCCGTTATTTCGTTGGCCCCGAGCTTAAGTCATATGGTGTCTGCGCTACCATATTTTCGTCTTCTTTTATTAGAAGCGCTTCCTTAATTATTATTTTTTTATAATTTTTTCCCGATTCAGGATTGTTACATCATCCAAAATTGCTGTTATATTACAGAATTCGTCAACATCTTCATGCGGCATCTATATACAGGGTGTAACGTAATTCAGGGACAATAAGTACCTAGCGTGATTCTACACATCAAAATAAGTAAAAGGTTCCTTATCGAAAATGTGGAAAACTCAAAATTTAAATTGCGTCGTTACGTCATTTATGAACTTTCCGCACCAGCAGTTCATTAAATTCAAAGGGGCGATTACAATTAAATCGGCAGCAATTGTTGAAATTAAATGACGTTTTCGACAGGTTTTCGGCAAATTTCGCGCGATGTTTAGACCCTTAACATTTGAATTTTGAACATTTTGCATAAGGAACTTTTTACTTATTTTGATGTGTAGAATCATGCTAGGTACTTATTGTCCCTGAATTACGTTACACCTTGTATATAATCGGCTAATGTCATCGCTATGTTGCCAAGGTTACGTATACATTGTTTGTATCAGCATTGTTTGATGGCATCTTTATATCAGCATTGTTTGATGGCATCTTTATATCAGCATTGTTTGATACTACAATTGGTGGATGTTAACCACGGTCTATAGATATTCATGGTCATCGAGCTCCATTGTTAAAATGAAGTTAAAGTTTCTAGCTCCCGGTAGGGCGGAAACTCTATTGAAAAGTGGCGCTGCATGTACAATCTGCCCAACAAGGTCTTTTATAGACCTTGCTGCCCAACTGCGCCTGCAGCGCCACCCTATCGGCAGACAGAAACTTTACTTTCGTATTCAGTTTCAATGAAAATCTCTATCACAGGTTGCGGTCGGGAATAGTGCGATCTATGCGGCACCTGGCGCGATCTGTTTTCCTTAGCTTCTCGAAACAATGGAAAATGGCCAAAGCTCGATGACCATGAATATCTATTGACCGTGATGTTAACCGTAAGTCCCACAGAGAGAGAGAAAAATGGTTCCTGCGAATTCTCCTTCTACATGTTCGAGGAGCCACCTCTTTTGATTATTGAGAAATGTTAAAGGAACCCCTGTTCCTTATTCAACCTTCCAGGAAGCCTGCTTTTCAAGGGGCCTAACTGATGATGACTCGGAATGGGATACTTTCTAAATAGTGCCTAGAGTGGGATACTTTCTAAATAGCTACCTAGAATGGAATACTTTCTAAGTACTTCCTAAATCGGAATAGTTAGCTAAATGAGGCTGCAACTCATGAAATGCCAATAGAGCTTACGCAATTATTTGCAATTATGTGTCAACCATCTGATGCAGCCAAATTGTGCGATAGACATAAACATAATCTTATGGAAGACTATAAGAGACGCTTTCCTGATGGAGAGAAAGCTCTCTATATGACATTCAAAGAAATAGAATATGTGTTGCAGACACATGGAAAGTCATTGGCACATTTTGGGCTCGAGATTCCACATGGTAATTATGACGAGCACATCCACTCAAACAAATATCTCGACACAGACACCTGAAAAGGTCTATTCGATGAAAATACGAAATGTTAAATCAAGGATTAAAACGGGATTTCGAAATTGAAAAAATTGAATTGTTTAGGGAAGCAATTAGGGAAGCAATTGAAAATCCTCATTTAGCAAAAGGTCTTTTCTTTATTGACGGGCCTGCAGGAAGTGTTAAAGCCTTCCTCTACGAAACAATTATGCATTACTTTCGTAGCACAGGCGATTTAGTTTTTCAATGTGCATTTACGGGCATAGCAGCGACATTGCTTAAGGGAGGCAAAACTTTTCACACCCTCTTCAAGCTCCCTGTCCCAATTAACGAAACATCCACCTGTAATGTTCGACATGGAAGTGATACAGCAAAAGAACTGAAGAAATCAAAAATCATCATTTGGGATGAAGCACCCATGGCCCCACATCATTGTGTAAATGTCGTTAAAATACTGTACAGGGAACTTTTCGCTGAAGGCGCTCAAGTACATTTTCTAAGCAGTCTTCTTCCATGGCATTCAGTTTGTGATCGTACATTGATTGAATATTTGGTACATGGGTGTAGTAGGTTCAAACTGATCACAATTAATTCCTTGTCGTTTAAGTTGGTACCTTATGGTCATCACTGATTGAACAACTTCAAGTGATATCTTGTTTCTAATCTTTGTTTTTACCAAGCCATATTCTGAAAACGCTTTTTCTACAGCAGTATTGCTGATTGGTAAGCACAAGGCTTTCATGGTTTCAATTCCGCTCTCTTCTCCTCTTGGGAATTAGCTTGACCAAATGGAATCTGCTTACATTGCTTGGCAGCTCTCTCAAGATCCACTTTAATTAAGTGTTTTTTAGTGTTTGAATGTTCCTTGAGATCCTTTTTGTGTGCACGTAGACTGCACCTGCAATATTTGCAAAATGCTTTCGTCACGTCTCCTGTGGGATCCGCTTTTATCCAATCTAATCACACCAGAAAGAAATGATTTAATTGTTGTTCACGACCTCAAGTATAATTAATTATAATTAATTCTGTTTGATTTCCTGATATTCAAATATGATACCTTTCAATTCTTCCTCCTTTTCCCAGGCTTTTAAATACTTTTGTGAATAGCTTCTCGCCCTCATTTTCTTTGCTTCACGTGTCTTTTCCATCATTTGTCTTTGTTCTTCCTTTTGTCACTATTGACTGTGATATTTCATTATAAGTATATTGAAGTACATTAAGAACAAGTGTCAAGCTAATAAAGCATAATGGAGAAGAAATACATAATATCTAAACAAATCGTTACTTGCAAATATGTCTTCATGAGCGCTATTAATCAACCTAAAAACTATGAAGTCTACTTACAGTTTACGAATAATCGAATATAGTGATATATTGCGGGCGGCAATAGGGTATACATAGCAAAGGAGTACTTACAGATAAGACAGATCCAGGAAGCGTGTTCCTAAGTCCGATGAAGCTGGAAGTCCGTGTCTTCTAATGGCTAAGCTTGTTGAACTGTCAGTGTTGCCTAGTGTTGCACCCTGTTTATATGGCCCAAAGGATTATCCCATCTGCCCGTGCGCGAACGCACGCTACAATTTCTTGTAATTGACGCATGTCATATTCAAATTTCATTGTTTCAATTTAAGCTAATATTTTCAAACCTTACCCCCAAATTTCCCCCCCAAATATTTTTCCCCCATTTATCCCCCTTAAAAAAATTTCCCCCCCTAAATCTAGGGGGAATCCCCCCAAGTTGGCAACACTGCTCAAGTCCCTTCCAATACACCATTTGGCGGTGCCGTCTTTCTTTTCAGTGGAGACTTTAGACAAATTCTCCCTGTTGTTCCACATGGGTGTAGAGCTGAAATAATTTCGTTATGCGTGAAGAATAGTAAATGTTGGAAAGATGTTCAGATCCTGAAGTTGGACCAAAATATGCGTGCCAATGACAAGAATGTTCCACAAGAACACCGAGGCTTCTCCGATTGGCTTTTAAAACTTGGAGATGGACAACTTCAAGAGCCTGGATTAGAAGAAGGATACTTCGAAATTCCTCCAGTATGTGTTGAAAATGGATGCATTGTTCATGCTGTCTTTCCTCAACTCATCCAACCTGAAGATAACAGCATCGCAAATCGTGCAATCTTGACTCCAGAAACCATGAGTTCTTCAACTGAATGAAATTGTCCTTAGACGTATTCAGTCTGACTTGAAATGCTACAGGAGCATAGATTCGATTCAGTAAGATACTGCAAAAAAGTTTGTAGGTGGTAGCTATTTCACTATTTTTGGCATATGCTGTGATAGGGTATGTAAGAGCTCTTCTGAAGCTATGCGATAAGGCGGCTGCTTTGTGGTGCGAGGGGTGGTTGGAATCGAATGGGATCATATTCGCTGCGGGGGAGGGTTTCCTAAATATCTCAAATTCCAGTTTTCATGCTTGGGGATTTCTGCAGATGTTGATGTCCAAGAAGCTTATGTGTTGATTAGTTTCTTTTTCCAATGTGTAAGTTAGAGAATGATGAAAGTCATTGAAAGCTTTCAGTATGTCTTCACAAGTGCTTTTGCGTTCGTCGAAGATGATCAGGGTGTCGTCCACATAAGGTTTATAGAGGACGATTGTCGAATTCTGTATTTATTTGTCAACCTTTGGTTCTTCGATATATTGCAGAAAGATTTCTGAGATAACGGCGCTTTTTGGAGAACCCATGGCAATTCCTTCCGGGATGGCAAAAAATTCATTGTTGAAAGTAAAGTAGTGTTGTCGATGTAGGAGGCCGTTTCATCTTCATCGAACGCAAAAGCACTTGTGAAGACATACTGGAAGCTTTTGTAATCCTTTCAGGATCAATTTGGATTTTGGCCACTTTCTGAGAAATTGCATTTTCATTAAGCATTGCATTTAAGAGCCTGAATATTTGTAGCAATGTAGCAAAGTAATTTGCTCTAATTATTAAGAATGACAAATGGGCTATTTTTTAAATTTAAGCCACTTTTGGCAAAAAATATTTCATTTTAATCAACTATGCAACTATGTAAAAAGGAAAGGACTAGTTTATAAAAATGCCCTAAAGGGTAATGAAAAAGTTTATAATACGAAACTTGTTTTAGTTTGTCGATGGAAAAAGTACGCAAGCATGGAAAAGGGGAAGACAGCAGCACTCAACCTGGAAAAAGTTTGTTCTGGTCTGTACTGTTTTTCATATTATCGACCCCCATTTTAAATCCCTTGAACCTGTACAATAAAACGTCATATTATTTTGTGCTCAGCTTATTTCAATAAAATACTTGCATACATCAAAAATCAATTATACATGCAATGCTATGGAAAACTACTATAAACATACAAAATTTTGAACATAGTCAGGTGTCATTTACCGTAGAAGATGCTAAGAAATAGGCAGAAAGTGAAGGAACGCTCTCAGTCAGTTTAGCAGCATACTATATTGAAACAATGTCAGAAAAATGCGTTTAATTTAAAAACAATATTTTGCATACTGGATAGTGGGTACACTAATTTTGTTTTGTGAACCAGTACTTTAACTTCAATGATTAGCTACAATATGCCTTGAACGAATTTTAGCTCACAAAAGCAATTTAGAATACAATAAGTATTACAATTTAAAAAGCAAAGTTAATTTTCTAACATGATGGTGCATCAAAAGCGCCTGGGATCATTTTTTTTATTTAAATTGCAATTTAGCAAGCTAAAAATTAGTTTCTGGCATGTTGTAGTGAATTGTTCAACTTAAAACTCATATGAATTCGCAAAAGTAGTAGTGATGTGAGGAAAATAATTCTTTGTATTATTTATTGTGAATGGTATGCACACAAATATGCCAAATTAGCCCAATGAACACTGTGAAGCATTAACTTTATACTAGAAGAGGTACCCGGCGTTGCCCGGGATAATTACACTTGCACAAACTTTTCCTTTCATTGTTAGTCATGAGATATTGATTGTTGATCCCTGCCTTGTGTTGGTGCATTGCGTGTTGATACCATTGTCGATACCTATTGTTGTACAAACTTTGCCTTGCATTGTTGGTCATGAGATATTTCTCATTAATATGCCTTGCCATAACCATGAATATCGATTTTTTTTATCGATATTTATTATTTTTCCGAAATCTGAGGTAGACAGTGACCTTCCTCATGCTTTGAAGGTCATGTATGCAAAATTTTATCAAGATCGGAATAAAACTGTAGATTTGTATAAAAAACGTACAGACAGACCCACCCATAAACATCCTTCTTTATATATATAGATAGATTCTGAAGCTTTAGGGAATGTATGGCATAACAGCAGTGTGTCCTATGTATTGATCACTATTGTAAGCTGAGCACAAAATAATATGACGTTTTATTGTACAGGTTCAAGGGGTTTAAAATGGGGATCGATAATATGAAAAACAGTACAGAACAGAACAAACTTTTGCCAAGGGGTTTAAAAAACGGAAGGTAGAGTGCTGCTTGCCTTCTCCTTTTCCATGCTTGCGTACTCTTTTCATGGACAAACTAAAACAAGTTTCATATTATAAACTTTTTTCATTTCCCTTTAGGGCATTTTTTATAAACTAGTATATACCTGGTGATCCAAAAGTGTGTTACATTTTTTTACATTGTTAACGACATTTTCAGTGTTTGCTTTCCAGCAATTCAATGCTTTCATAAGAATCACGAGGCACGGGCAAACACTTGTTTTGCTAAAGAATTCGTCACGGCAAAACAATTATTAGTTTCATGAAAAAATGTAACACACTTTTGGATCACACGGGATATATTGTTGGTCCGTCCATATTATTGGTGAATTGCGTGTTGATACCATTGTTGATACAACACGATGAGCCTATTATTGTACAAACTTTGCCTTACATTGTTGGTCATGAGATACTTTTTATTATACTCTGTCCAACAAAAGAAAAACTGGTGTGCCTAATTAAATTTCCGATTTCAATTGTTAGACATTGTTCTTAAGTAAAATTAACAATGTTTAAAAATTGAAATTGGAAATTTAACTAACACGCCCAGTTTTCCTTTCGTTGAACAGAGAATAGTATGCCTTTCCATCATCATGACTATCGACTTATTATCGATAATTAATTTTTCGAAATCTGAGGTAAACAGTGACCTTTCTCATGCTTTGAAGATTAAGTGTGCAAAATTTCATCAAGATCGGAATAAAACTGTAGATTTGTATAAAATACAAATACGCCAACCCACAAACACTCTTCTTTATATATATAGACAAACTCCCGGCGTTGCCCGGGATAATTGCAGTTGTAAGTAAACAGATCAACCTCAAGTTAAGTAATAATTCAAATTGGTTTTCAGTAATTCTACAACCTCTGGCTGTAGACGAAGCTCTCGTTGTTCAGATGTATCAGACGCCCGATTAACGTTTTTCTTCTCTGACCGATACTCTTTCAATTCTTCGGTGCCATTTTGATAGATATGAATTAACGTGCATTCTTCGAACGATTATTATAGAGCTTGTTCATTTGAAGAGTCGAGATGATGTATGCTTTGTTATCAGTTATGTCGTAAACTGTCGCCCAAGACAGAACGGCTTCCTTATACAGGATGATTCTGAAAAAGTGTTTATAACTGTAAGCAATGATAGAGGTGAGCAGAATGAACATTTTCCTTTAATACAATGTGGGGTCGCAAGTACATTGTTCAGGAGCTATCACGTTTTATGTTTATTGCTTGAATTATTATGCAACACGAACTCGCAGGTATCAGCATCGCTTCAATGTGAACGTGTGGGCTGGTGTCATTGAAAATCATCTACTAGGCCCATAACATTATGTCTAAACACTTGACAGGCGAGAATTACAATCGGTTTCTGCAGGAAACTCTCTCCGAGCTCTTCGATAACATCCCTCTAGATGTTCAACAAAACATGTGGTACATGCATGATGGAGCTCCGGCACACTTCGCCCGGACAGTGCGCGACACTCTAAATACCGCCTTCCCAGGAAGATGGATTGGGCGAGGTGGGCCTGTAGCCTGGCCAGCTCGCTCACCTGACCTCAACCCCCTTGATTTCTTTGTATGGGAACATCTTCAGAGCCTAGTGTATGAAACTCCTGTGGACACAACGGATGATCTTGTAGCACGAATTGCTGTTGCTGCTGGTGCCATTCAAGATACTCCAGACATGTTTCACCGGGTGCGAGAATCCTTATGTCGGCAGTGTCAGCTATGTTGCACCACTGGTGGCCGTCACTTCGAACATTTGCTTTGAACTGGCGTCGTTATTGTAAGAAATGTTTACACCTTTTGTTGTCTCTTTTGGTTGGCATCTAAACTAGAGGACACACATGATGTACACGAAACCTTTTTATTGTCATTAATATAAAGTGTCTTGCACATAAAACATGATAGCTCCTGAACAATGTACTTGCGACCCCACATTGTATTAAAAGAAAATGTTCATTCTGGTCACCTATCATTGTTTACAGTTATACACACTTTTTCAGAATCACCCTGTATACCCAACCCTCTGGAGGAGGAAGTGAAGCTGCCATCGCGTCTGGAAAGTTCTACACTATTCAAGTGCTTCAAACACAAATCGTGTTATCTATGTCGTTCTATTATACTATGGCCTTCGAGAAACTATCATGCCTGAACATGAAAAAGATAGAACATTGTTACGTCGTTCTTGTGGTGCTATTCTAGAAGTTCAACGTCACATTCTTAGTTCTTCAACTATACGTTATTGACGTCATGTTCAGGTCTGGTAGTTTCTAGGAGGCCGTGATTATACTCCATTTCTGCTCATTGTTTACAATTCTTGGAAACGAATGTTCTATTGATACGGCAACTGAACATTCTATTATTGCATCAGTTTCTATGACAACAATATTTTCTAGGCGTTAATGTGGAAATATATGGCAACAATAACTTCGATGAAACAACTCTTCTTGTGTCACGGAAATGTAGGCTAGTGGAAGCGTTATAGCATAAAATAATAAGTGCACAAGGTTAGATATTCTAAAATTACTATTTATTGAATTACAATAAATTGTATAAATCTAACCTCTAACACGAGGCTAGTATGTACAACCCTAGCGTCAATGAACTTCGGACACCTACAGAATTTTGGATAAGTACAACGAAACTAATTGTAAAGAAATGAAAATTACTTTATTGAGTGCACAGAGCTTTAGTTCAACTGTGATATAGCATTTTAACATAAAAACAAACGAGAAAATTAAATAAGCGACTTTTTGTAATGTTCCGTTTTCAACACGTTGCAATGAACTTCGTGCACCGTACCGTTTATTGCACTTTACCACTGAGTGGCGTCACCTTTCCGACGAATGACGCTCTGAAGTCGTTGAGGCATGCTTGACACTAACTTCTGCATTGTTTCTACTGGAATTTTGTCCCACTCTTCGGAAATACACGCCCGCAACTGCTGCAGTGTTCGAGGCTTCCGCTGTCTGACTTTTCGCTTTAAAATGCGCCATACATTTTCAATGGGCAGGCCAGTCAAGCACCCTGAAACGCTGCTATTGTAGCCAAGCCTTGGTGTTCCGAGCAGCATGAGGCTTCGCGTTGTCCTGCTGAAAGATGCTTGGTCTTCTTTTGAACAACTTTTGGCGGGATGGACGCAGATGCTGTTGAAGAATGTTTATATAGGCAGCAGAGTTAATAGTGCCCTCGCAAAAGTGAAGCGATCCTGTCCCGGCTGCACTCATGCAGCCCCACACCATCAGCGATGCAGGCTTCTGAACTTTCCTCTGGTAACAGTCGGGATGATTACTTTCGTGCTTGGTCCTTAGCACTTTGCGACCGTTGTTGCCATACATCACTGCAAAGGTGGACTCGTCGGACCACAGAACACTATTCCACTGGGCAAGGGTCCACTTTAGATGGGTTCTGGCCCATGCTACCCGGCGACGCTTAGCTACAGTGCTCATAAATGGCTTCCTCTTTGTAGCGTATAAGTAATAGTTGCATCTTCTGATGTAACGGCGGACTGTGCTTTCGGATATGGGTATATGAAAATATTCTCGAGCCCAAACAGTCATTTCACTTATCGGAGCATGCCTGTTTTTCACAATGTAACGTCGAAATACTGGTAGGTCCCTAACATTCAATAATCGCTGCTTACCTGGTGCAGTCCCTGGTTCTGTTTTCCCGATTTCTCTGAAACGCTTGATGATCCCATTAACAGTAGAGAGTGGAACTGATAATTCATGGGCAATAGCTCGCTGGGATTTGTTATTCTGGAACTGCTGTATAATTTTTTGACGTATACTCGTTTCTACTGGCTTACCACGTCCCATGGCTCAAAACAACACGAATATTGTGCTCTGTCGCGTGGACGGTGCTTTTAAAGCCTGATGCAAAGCATTCTGGGCGTTTCTACAGCCTTCAGGAAAGTTCTATATGCTGGTGACCCCTTGTGTACGAAGTTCTTTGAAACCTGTTGACAACGCAATTTTACATAAATTTGAATAAATTATTTCACACCATTAAATCGATTCTAAGTCGATGTTGATATTGTTACATATACTCAGTAAATCTATTTTCATTAGCCTGCAATCCTCTGTATGCACTTTTCACTATGTTTTTAGCCAAATTACTTGGTGTCCGATGTTTATTGACGCTAGGGTTTTAAGTAAAAGTTTAGAATGCAAACAATGAAATCTTGGAACTCCAAGATTTGCGAATAAGCCAATGCTCACTGCCACGCCACAGAAATTGAATCACACCCCAGGTTCGGCTTATCGGGAATACCTAAGTATTAATCAACAATACCTTTAAGGTACTTGAAGGCAACACTGGTAGTGGATACTTATTATGGGTGGACCCCTATCAACTGAGGAGTTTATGGGCAGTCAGTAAAGGCAACAAAAACAATTTAAGTATTATTAATAAATCGCCAATCTAATTAATAGCAATTGGTTGGGCTTCAACACACAAAAATCAACAAAGATCAGTCCATAATTACATTTACGCATTGACTACTTGCTTCCGATTTATCCTATAAAAGTCAGGTAAGTTATCAGCAAACAACCGTACTGGATAGCGGCGACGCAATCTGCATTTAAGGATCCAATAAGGAGACCGAACTAAAAATAAAGAAACAAGCGACCCATAATTAATAAATAGGAAACAAGAATGGCAGAATTCTCTCTATCTTAACTTTATCTGCTTAGAAGCTTTATATTTAATTCTTTTCTAGTAAGCGCGAGTGAGAGAGAATGCGAGAGACGGACGTGAATCGAGCTTACCTTAGTGGGCATAAATATAGCAGAGGTCCTCCTTATGGAATGCTTCTAGTCACGGCACTATGAGATGTAGTGGGTGTGCGGCGTTGAGGTCCTCTATTAGTCCTTCCGTCCAATGTTGAGGAGCTGCTGCTCGTGGAACTCTTTGAAATGCTACCAGGGGCCCTGTTCTCGAAATTTTCGTGTTGCAAACATTCTCACATACACTATCTCACTCATGTGATTCGACTCACACGATTGCTATTCTGCAGTTCAATCTACAAAACGAACACGACTGGTGAGAGGAAGTACGTCACATTCACACGAGTTTCGACATTTCTAAGCGTCTGGAATCGAGATTATTCATCAAGAACCAATCAAATAAACGGAAACTGTTCCTGAACGATCGATCAGTATGGAGGCAAAAAAAAGAATCACCGATGAGAAAAACGAAATTTTATTTTATTGAAAATAATACACGAATGTATATAGGAAAAATTTGATGACGAGTTTACGAAGAACTTTGGGATGACTTAGGAAGGAAATTGAATTCTTGCGTCGGAGCAAAGAAATCAAATAGGGAATGGAAAACAGGGTTAATTTGCACTATCCGCACTATCCGCACAATCGCGCGACCAAGGTAAGTGAAGTGATGTTTTGAAGCCCCCCCCCCCCCTCTAACCAGTTGATATATAACACCTTTTCTATTTGGTTACGAGTAAAAGGCTAAATTAATAAAACTGTCATTTACCTAGGTCGCTTGATTAGTCATCGCACGATTGTGCAGATAGTGCAAATTATTCCTCTGTTTTGTAGGCTTAATGCTGATCTTCGAGTTTGATCCCCTAAAACCGGTCAGAGGTTTTCTATCAAAATATTTGCCAAATCCTTTGATAGTCGAAATAAGTGACGAAAATGTTCCTCATGAAGCTCGAATGCATAAATACGCGTTCGTAAAGCTCGTTGCCTCCTCACACAAAATCTTTCTGTTGTGTCCAATGCTCCGATTGAATGCAGAATAGCGAATAAGTCGGCCATGTTTTTTTCTTTTTTTCTGTGCCGCAAGGCTTTTCGGTATCACGTGGCATAATCGTAGCCATTTTGAGTTTTCTGGGTGAATGCTTGCTAATCGTTTCTATGTACTTCAGTGAGCTTTGAAACTTACTTGGGAGCACTTGAGAATAAATCAACAAATAGTAAGTTTCAATCGATAAACAGAAACTACAATACCCATTTCCAAAAAAGTTGGGACAGTGCAACATATAAGAAGAACTCCAACACATTTGTTTGGATTATTGTATTGCCGTTTATTTCAACGCATTACAATACATAAACGATAAATTAGGCATGGGATCACATATCTTATATGCTTAAAGAAAGATACAGGTGGTTTTCCTGTTTGGCACGTGCAACACACTCCCAAAAAAGTTGGGACAGCACGGCGTTTACCACTGTGTGGCGTCACCTCTCCTCTTGATGACACACTGTAATCTTCTGGGCATCGATGACACCAATCTTTCTAACACCGTAACCGGAATTCTGTCCCATTCCTGTTGGATATAGGTTTTCAGCTGTTCAACTGTCCGGGGTCGTCGCTGTCGTAGTTTTCGTTTAATAATACGCCAAACGTTTTCTATAGGCGACAGATCCGGGCTGCAAGGGGGCCAATCCAACATTCGAATGCGCTGCCGACGTAGCCATGCAGAAGTTATGCGCGCTGCATGCGGTCTGGCGTTGTCTTGTTGAAATATACACTGACGTCGTCCAAACAGGCGCCTCTTAGATGGCACCATAGCTTGTTCCAGGATCTGTATATACGCTTCAGCATTGACGGTGCCATTGCAGATGTGCAAGTCTCCCATTCCATGGCCACTAATACAGCCCCAGACCATGACAGACGGTGGTTTCTGTACCGAACGCCTGTAGCACGCGGGAATATCCTTTTCGTCTTTGGTCCGGAGTGTACGGCGTCCATTATTTCCGTAAACAATCGTAAAGGTTGATTCATCGGGCCACAATATGTTCTTCCAGCGTGCTTGGGACCAATTGCGATGGGCTCGAGCCCATATCAGACGGCGACGTTGCTGTCGTTTGTTGATGTATGGCTTCCGTTGTGCACAGTATAACTTAAGTTTGCATTTGTGGATGCACCGGCGTACAGTATTCAACGATAATGGCTTCCCGAAGAAATCGCGGGCCCACGTGGCTATGTCCGTAATCGCAGCATTCCTATGCGTGACGCAGTGACGTCGGAGGATCCGAAGAGCTCGAGCATTCAGAATAGGTTTTCTACCTTGGCCTTTCCGAACTGTGATCTCACCACTATCTCGGTAGCGCTTGATAATATTATGTACTGTAGATGATGACAGGTTAAATCTTCTGGCTATTGCACGCTGAGAAACGTTGTTTGTGAATTCTTGAATGATTCGAACACGAAGATCTTCGCTAACTGGCTTGCCTCGACCCATCGTTCCGAATAAATTACCTGAACGACGGATGGCAACTGTTATTTATACGGAATGTAGTACGACGTCATCATTCTAGATTATTCCCGAACAATTCGGAAGGTTCCACTACTAACGGCGCTTTCTACAACGTATGTCCCTACTATTTTGGAACGTGTTGCAACACCCCCATTCAAAATGAACGTCCCGGCCACGATACAAAATGTTTTGGTGCACACAGTATATTTATGTCATTTCATAAACGTATCTGCTATTTTGTATTCGCGAGAAAGTTTTGTTACATCATCCCTTTTTGTTTTTTCTATATATTTTGCACTGTCCCAACTTTTTTGGAAATGAGTATTGTATTTTATCGATAGCAGTTGCATATATTAATAATAAACAAAGTTTTCCTAAGATTTAGAGATGAAAAATTTCGTCAATTAGCTTTTGCTTTATCCGGGCCATTATGCCAAAATTGTTGCGCGGTAAACTGCACTAAATTCAGTAGAAAAGGGAAATTAATGTTTACATTCCAACTGGGAAAAACAAACATCCATGCCCACGGCGGGATTCGAACCCGCGACCAGACAGATACGAGAACTGGAAAGCCTACGCCCCAGCCCTCCCCCTCGGCCACCGGGACAGCTGTCAACTCTAAATGAAATATATCATTGAGATGTAATTTATGTGTGCAAAAATGACGTCAAAAAATGAAAAAGAAAAAAAATAGAAAAAAATAAATATTAACTTGTCTATTTTTTTTTTAATTTCAAATTCATAAATACCATGTAAAACCTAAAATTCTTTCTACATTCATTTGAATTAAATATTAAATTTATGAAATTTTATATATTAACGAAATGCAGATTATATTTTGTTATTGATGACCTAAAAAAAAAAGTGATGTAACAATTTAATTTGAGCAGTAAGGTTATCTTTTATTTTTACCACGTTAAATGTATTAAAAAATCTATTTACCATGTGTTAAGTGAATTTACAAATTGTAAAATATTACATCATAACATTTTACTCGAAATGCGGCGTGAATACTTTGAAAAAATGTTCACAAAACAACGTAATCTACATACTGCCCTTTGTATGCAGAGAAGAATTAAACTCAAAATGGCGTCGCTCAAGACGATTGCGATACTCTTCTTATAAAGTGACTCTAGTGAGTGCTTCAAAAGAGCGCCATCTGGTTATTTGCAATCGTACTAACTCACCTAAGCAGACGACACGGGAAATTTTTATCGGTTTTAATCAAACTTTTACTTTAAGAATTGCCTTAATCTAGTCGCCGTGGGCATGGATGTTTGTGTTTGTCCCGGGCTGCGTACAGATATAACTTGTGTAAAAGGCGCAAAATGACCTTAGTCGACGCCTTAATTTCTAGAACCCTTCCCCCTCATTCCGTGAATTAATATCTACTTGATTTGAGTGAAACTTATTTTAATTCAGTTAATCTCTTTAATTAAATAACAAACCAATCAAAGACTCTCGCGCTTGTTTGTTTGTTGTTTCCTGAATCTAAAAAGTTATGAATATGGTTGAAATTAATACATTAAGAAAGTTTAAGTGTATTAGAAATTTCATATAACACCTAAACGTAGACTTTTAAAAAAATCATTTTTTAAAATGGATTTGAAAATCCGTATGTCAAATTAATTAAGAGATGGGTTAATTGCATTTGTCAACAGGGAAGGGCAGGGAATTTTTAAATCATTTTTATTTTTTATGTTTACTTATTTAAACTGTTGGGGTGTTTTCAAATTTTAAAATAAATTTGATTGGTGGAGAAACTTGTCGTATAATTCATATAACACCATAAGAAATACGATATTAGCATAAAATTTCACTATTTATTCATTATTCATTATTCACTGAATGTGATTACTCATTTTTTTGTATGATTAATTTGACCATAATTTTATAAATGTTTTAGCTTTATTAATTTCTTTGATTTTCGTTTTTGTTTCAATTCCTTTTCTCTATTCTTCAGGCCTATTCTCTGAAATTGACTATCCATTTTCGGCATCTGTAATTTTTTAAACATCAACGTTCAATATAACAAATATATGATCAGGATGTGGCTTATTAGTAAACTCACGGACTAAACCAAATTTTAGTAATGTGCAAATAAAAGTGTATTTCTTTATCATGACCACATATTCCTTGTTACAAGACAGTCAGCTAGTATGCATTAGTTAGAAAATGTATCAAACTGTTCATCCATAAAAAATTATTACTCGATTTGTAATAATCAAAGCATTTTTTTATAATTTACAGAAATTCCTCCTTAAAATCTGAAGGATGAAGACTTTCTTCAAATTCCCATCCCTATTTTGCGAACATTATATTTGTAATGCATATATAAAAGCTAAATATTCTTATACTCCAGTCCCTACTTAATTATATTACTATGCAATATTATTTTACGAATAATACAATAATATACGAGTAATACAATAATAAGTACCTTTCCGTGTCCTTTGGAAAGCTGAAAAACTATAGCTTGGGATTATTTCGACGATTATTCTCGCAATTTCTCTGAGCCCGGCGTGGTCATGTTTTCAAATTTGCTGTGTCGTCTGCTAAGTGCGTAAGTACGAATGCAAATACATGTACCTAGGTGGCGACACTGAAAAAAAATTCACGCGCGACGCATTGGAGTTTTCGATCCAGTTTTCCTTCATCCATGGCGTAGGTATCTCACAAGCTCAACTCATGTGATTTGACAACTCACATGAGGAGAACGAAAAGCACGGGAGTTGATTTTTGAGAATATCGATTTTGTTTGATCGTTCGTGTTTGTACAATGTGACACAACTCATGTGAGTTGTCAACACGAAAATTTCGATGGTTGTAGAGAGGGGCCCAGAGAGTCCCAGGTTGTGAAGAGGGTTCGCCTGGCGCTGGCGACGGCTGCAGCGGCGAAGATACAGGCACTGCTCTCCACTTGATAAGACGATATTTCGTCGTAATGGCGTTTAGAACCACGCAGTAATTGTCCAACGGGGAGAACGCACCTGATTCACGAACGGCCTGCACGAACGGACCTTGTTCATGCACAGGAATGTCGGATGGCACGGCGAGACTGGCTACTGCGTCATTCGAAGCAGTGTTGCCAGCGGAAATATTGCCGGATATAAGTTTTTCCACCCAAATCTGGGTTTGTTTGCATCACCAGCTATCTCAGCGACCTCTTCAGACAAAACTCAATATTGTATTAGAGGAAGGGGAGAGAGAGAACCTCAAACCGAAATAAAACAGTTTTAAAAGAGAATAAAGAAACTTGTTTCTTATACAAATGTAATACAAATGTGAAAACTTCAAGAGAATGACCTCAAGGTCAGCAGAGAGCACAGCCCATTTTAAAAAGGCAGTCTGGTTTTTACTTCATGCATAAAATTAATTTTTATGTTATTAATTTTTTGTTCATGTATATAATTTTTAAAAGCGTTTCATTATTTTTTGGTTTGATATATTTTAGTTTATTCGTTCAATAAATTTAATTGTAATTATTTGATTTACCATAACCAACATTCAGATGTTTACATTTAACATATTTCATCTTTTTACATTTAAATAGGGGATGTTTATATATACTCATACATATATTTTTATATGCATTTATATATAAATCTTAATTTTTACATTTATATACATATGAATGGTTTTCTAAAGTGACTTTCCGAACTTGTGTTTTTTCTGGGTTTAATTTTTTTCCATCTGGGTTTTTTCCTGTTTTTTTTTTTTTTTTCATGTAGGTTTTTTTCTGGGTTTTTATTTTCTCAGCAGATGTCGCTGGGATAGAAAAAACCTAGATCTGGGTGGAAAAACCCAGCTCTGGCATCGCTGATTCGAAGTAGAACGTCGGCGACGAATTCTCGTGGCTCCTTCCGTCGTGGTTTCTCTGCAAAAAGCTTGAAAACTTTCACCATTAGGTTCACAGTTCAAAGACGGCTCGCTTTCCTTCGCTTTTCCACGGCGGTATCCCTCGGAGCTCGCAGCTGGAAGCTGGATGTTTTAGTTTTTATTGCACCGCCAGAGTGTGCAAGGAACAATTTTTTAGTATTGGCAACATTCGCGAATTTTTTAGTAAGGTTAAATTAACGCGAAAATACCGTGCAATTGTTGCGTTCCACAATCCTCGGCAACTTCTAAAAAAAAATAAACGATTGAAATTTTATTCCTTCACAAAAAATGGAATTATAAGTAAGCAGTAGATTCAAAAAATCAAATCTGGAAAGAAAATTTCAAATCACATGAAATTATGCCGTCTTCATTTTCCTCCTGAAGATTTCACGGTCATGTCTCAGGATAAATAACAGTGTTTTCTTCAAATTTAGTGTTTTATTAATTTGTGTTAATCATAATTTTATGTTAATTTATAAGATGTTAATTTATAAATTTAATATTTTATTAATTAAACACTTATACAATTAATTACAAAATTTGAAGGATTAAATTAATGAAATAAAACTAAAATAAAAAAGTTTTAAAACATGATCAAACCTTTAATTATTTTAAAATTTGTATTTTTTTGTACTTTTATTAAATTGCATAAAATATTGCCTAAAACTTCAGTAACTTCAAATTTATGTTTAATAAGATCGAAAAGTACTGAATCCTGGTAGCAAATTTCCCAGGGAGGCATATAGGATTTTAAATCGGGACAAGACACTCGCTAAAACTTATAACTTTTGTAGCTCTGATAATAATAGCAGTAGTGTTAGTAATTTTACTGCTCTGATGTTAGTAAAAGTTATAAGGTAAACGTTTTTCAACATCACATTTGTAAGTAGTAAAAATTATTTCCCTACGCAGTGATCTATTTTTGTTATTTTATGTATTCTTAAATATTTATCCCTTATTCAGGTTGACTCAGCACAGAAGTGTAATAGGAAAGAGGGATTTCATTTCAAGAAGGGGTCTACGGCATATTTAAATTATGGACTATAAGAATATTTAATGCATTGATTCCTTTAATATGTTAAAATTTAACTCTGCTTTTCTTCCACCCACTTTTGGTACCAAGGACTCTCAGCCCAGCTTTATTTAATCTTTATTCATTTTTCCCACTTTAAGAATATACAAAATACGCTTAGAACATTAAAAATATTTTTAGAATATGCACATATATTTGTTCTATTTTCGACAATGACTTCTAAATAAGTCGAATATTTATAGAATTTAAACACGATCAAACTTTCGCGTGTTTCTTTCGCGCTCTGAAACAACCGGACGTTATTCGAACCTCTTGTCCACAAACGTTTTAATGGGCGAATACGTATTTCGATCTCTTTGAGATCATTATTCAACGCAAAATAGGGAAATTCGACAATCAATCGACAATCGAACAGCGCAGTGAAAAAACAAAACGAGTGGTCCGGAAGCAATGTTTTCACTACCATACTCGTCCAAGTAGTATCCAAGGGAAGTACGCTGAAATAGGAAAGAAGCCAGATGAACCTTGTTAAGTCATCCAAAGAATAAAGAGGAGTCCTTTCCTATTAGGACAGTGAAGCAGATTGTTGATTGACGAGGGACACGAAGGAGCTAAGAGATCCAGTAGTCTGGAAAAATAGCCTTTTGGATGTCTTCAAAGTTGACGTCCAGGAGATGACGAGGCCTGCGATGCCTGAGTAAACTTCGAAAAGTGAGCGGGTGATCCAGAATATCTGCAACCAGAGGATTAGGGTGGTCCTTGATCTTCGGAAGAAGCTTCTTCAACGACTCCTGTACGTAGTTTCCAATAGGAGGTATATCAAAATCTTCAGCAATGGAAGTATTTGTTGCAACTCTCCTGTCCAGTTGGGCGATGGTCCTCAGGGTAATGTTTTGGAAAGTTTGCAGGTTCTTCCATCTGGACTTGCATATTGTGGCCCAGGCAGGCATACCATATAACAGAATGGTCCGGATTACCATTTTATATAGCAAAAGTTTGCTATCTATTCCAAGAGCGCTGTTTCGCCCCAGGAGGGCGACCAGACTGAACTTTGCCTTCTTAGCCTTATTGATAGCATAGGAGACGTGGTCACCCCAATTTAGCTTGGCATCTATCACCACTCCGAGGTATTTGTAATTCTTCACCCATTCGAGCTCTCTACCCGAAAGAAGGAGAGGCTTCGGGGGTTTCCGAAGTTTCTTGGTAATAAACATAGCTTTGCACTTGTCGACGTTAAGTTTGAGTCTCCACTTAGCAAACCATTTCTCGCACTGATGTAAGGCATTTTGTAACCGAGATGTGACGTGAGCGGGATTGCGGTCGGTAGTCATGATGGCCGCGTCGTCAGCAAACAGATATAGCTCACACTTAGTAAAGATTGTGAAGTCGTGGATGAAGAAATTGAACAATGCAGGGCCCAGGACAGAGCCTTGGGGAACACCAGCATTGACGTCACAAGGGTTTGACATTGAGTAGCCAACCTTAACATGAAATTTCCTGTTCGTCAGAAAGGAACTAATCAAAGCAATCAGATCGTCAGGGAAACCACAAGTAATCATCTTGAATATGAGTCCGTTATGCCAAACTTGATCAAAAGCTTTCCGGACATCCAAGAAGACAAGACCACCGTACTTTGCACAATTTAGAGGAGTGTTTAGATCTGCAACAAGCCTCCAGATCTGAAGTTGGCAGGAGTGTCCAGGTCGAAAACCAAATTGCTCCTCACGAACAAGATTGTTGGCCACACAGAAAGCATTAAATCTCCTTAGGATGACGCGTTCGAAGACTTTGGACAACATAGGTAGTAAACTTATGGGTCTGTAACTGACAGCAAGAGCAGGGTTAAGACCTGGCTTTTGTATGGTAACAATGACGGATTCTTTCCACTGGTCGGGGAAGTAACCAAGTTTCCAGCAGTCATTTATGGCTTTGGTAATAGTTGAGACAATATTAGGAGGCAAGTTCTTCAGAGCACTATTGGTGATGGAATCAATACCTGCTGCTTTTTTGATTTTAAGTCGCTTTATGATATCGGAGATTTCATGAATACTAATGACATCCTCAGGGGTAGGAACACGATGGATGCACTGGTAAGCAATACAGCCATTGTTCACAAGCTGAGTGTTTGAGAGACTGTCCAGGTTGGTCCCAGTAGGCGTGGTAAATTGGATCTTCAGGGAATCCGCAATCAGTTGAGCCTTTTCCTCGTCACTGGTGACGAAGTTGCCATTGTCTGCAAGCAGCGGCGGCAATTGGATGGGCCTGTTACCCTTCAAGGCCCTTACAGTACCCCAGAGTGAGTTGTCCTGGACAGACAAAGATTTCAGTTTTTCACTCCACCTTTGTGCTCGTAGAAGTTTAACCTCTTCCTGGACCTTGCGAGAAAGCCTGTTGTACTTCTTCTTGAAAAAGAGTAGTCGCTTGCGCTGCCATAGTCTTCTATAGGAATTCCTTTCAAGAATGAGTCGTCTGATGTAAGGAGGGAGGTCGAGGTGAGGTACTTGAAGTAGTAGCATTATTTATAGCACGAGTGATTGCACTGATATTTTCGTTGATGTCCCCGTTATCAATAACTTCCCTGTACGGAAGCTATTTTCTCGAAGGATATCCTTAAAGAGCTTCCAGTCTTGCTTGGAGCGCAGCCCTAGCTTCACATCGATGTTTAGGCCCTCGAAGATAAGCATAACCGGTCGGTGGTCAGAGATTAAGTCGTCTACTGTGAAAATATTATACGGCTTGAGGAAGCCCTTAAGAACAGCAATGTCCAGCACGTCACTAACCGGCGAGTGGTCACAATAATATGTGTCATCAAGAGGACCAGCAACGAAGGTATCACTCTCGTTCACAGTGTATCCATGTAAGATATTGCCGTTTTGATTAGAGCATTTAGAATTCCATGCAGGGTGCTTGGCATTCAAGTCACCCGCCATAATAACTGGAATGGGCCCAGACAGCAGCTCATCAAGCTCGCACAAACTAAGCTTGTGCTTAGGTGAATTATATAAGGAGGTGAACTTAATTTCACCTGCGTCAGCATCGTTTATGATTAGGGAAATTGCTTCCATCCCTGCGTAATTTGGGGTGGCTATCTCGCGATGGTCAATGCCGTCCTTGACAATGATCGCTGCTCCACCAAACGCTTTACTAGCATTATTAACCAGAGGCCGATCCTTACGATAGACATGAAAACCAGGCAAACAGAAAATTTGAGATGATTCAAGTGTGTCTCGCACACGAAGGCGATGTCGACAATCCAATTTAAAAGGAAATTGTAAAATTCGATGCGCTTTCGTTGGATTCCTCTTGCATTCCATATGTTGCAACGAAGTTTCCCGTGAGTGATCTTTCTGTAAGGGCGTCTGTCCATAGTCAATTTTTGTTTTCGTGGGATGCAACCTGTGGCACTACTTTGCCACTGTCTTTGTAGATATTTAGCAAGTTCCCTAGACACCTATATATACTGCGCAACTGGTTATTATCAATGACACTTGTATCAGCAGAGTTGGATGCGACCGAAGCATAGGTTTTGCCCTCTACCACTTTTGTGCTTTTAAGCCTTCTTACTTGGGGATATTTAGGGCACTTGGTATAACTTGATGTGTGCTGACCATCACATCGGACACATTTAGGGGGGTCTTTACCCTTAACATTGGTACAGTCCCTCGACTGGTGGTTGCCAGCGCACTTATTGCATCGAGGTGTTTCGGTACAACCTTGAGAGACGTGACCAAAACGCAAACTGTTGTAACACTGCAAGGGCCTTTTGTCACCAGCCCGCTCGTTCACGACACCATTGCAGTCGTATCGCGCGGTGCTCAGGTGTCATAGGAAGACACAACAATGGACACCTGGCAAACATTTTCGCAGCGTGTAACCGGCGTGCTATTGTCGCTATTGACACTGAAGCCGTACCGAGAATAATGATGTTGTCGCGCAGTTGCCACAGAATGATGGTTCTGTCCGCTAACGCTATTCGCAGTGTCCGCCTATCGGTACGAGCTGACATGCTTCTCCGGGCCCCAGAGCCTAGTCTTCTGGCATGTGTGCCTTCTTCTCGCCATTGCCTCCAACATCGGCCTACCGTGCGTGCGTCCCGCGACACCTGGATAGCGATCCGTCTGGTTGACCATCCAGACTCGGAGAGGCCAATAATCCGACCTCGTTCAAAGTCCGTTAATTGCGTGAACGGTTGTCGTTGTCGTCATCGCGGCATTGAAACCGTTGTACGGATTACAGTACTGTACGTTCACGAGAGAGTTGCTTCCTCCCTATTGCATGGAACGTCTCGCACAGGTGTCAACTGATGAGCCTATACAGGCACCCAGACAGCCTGTATCAACCCAAATGGTCATGTCCCGTGAGCATGCATCTAATCGTTTAATAGTCGGAGGTAGACGAACTCCCCCACTTAATATTGATAAGGTCGGATAACTCCTTGTTGGTGGGGCAATTTCATTGCAAAGCAGTGTAATTTTTATTTTTTAGAAATCGAAATACCATGGTCCCCTATGTATGCCCATCAAATTTTGATTATGTTTCGTCTAATACTTTATTCGCTAGAGGGCTCTGGATACCTCAGGTTATTTTATAACCACACTATATACAGAAAAGTAGGTCAAGAATGAAATGCCATGTACAGTTTGTAACGATGCATTTCTGGGCCCATGTTTATAGGAAAAATTTTGTTCCCAGCTACAAACTGTACATGCTATTTCATTCTTGACCTACCTTTCTGAATCACCCTGTGTACAGGATGTCCAAATAGTCTGGTAACATGGCAGGTATCTCAAAGCTGCTAGGTAGGCGAGATCTGATGAGTGTGGTTTATAAGTAATAGGCGGGTGGGGAATTCATTGCCGCACTCAAATTTGACCTTGACTCCCAAATTTAAGGTCGTCCTAAATTTCCTAACTCGAAAACTATTAAAGATAGAGAAAAAATTCCGATTGGTACCCTGTAGAGAGCAACACCACATTAGTCTAAAAACAATTTTTAATCACACCCTTCCCTTTGAAAGATTTTGAGAAAATGGGGGAGAAAGAGTCACTCAAGAGTGTGCTTCCCCTTCCCAACGGTGTGCTTCACTGCAATGCAAATGTGTTAGAAACCTCAGCCAACCTAGCCAGCTAAACCTGACCTTGAGTGACTCTTCTCGCCCATTTTCTCAAAATATTTCAAGGGGGAGGGTGTGATTAAAAATTGTTTTTAGACTAATGTGGTGTTGCTCTATAGGATAGCAATTGGGAATTTTTCTCTATCTTTAATAGTTTTCGAGTTAGCAAATGGATGACATTAAATTCAGGGGTTAAGGTCAAATTTGAGTGCGGCAATGAATTCCCACCCCCCTATGACCTATTAACAACATTCATGAGATTTCACCTACCTGGCAGCTTTGAGATATCTGCCATGTTACCAGATTTTTTGGACACCCTGTATATATATATGTTACCTGTAATGTGTGATAAGCAGGTACTGTATGGAATGCCTAGGGAATATGTAGAATGCCTGACGTTTTTTGGCAAAGTATAAACAGGGTCGTACCTAGAATTTTTTTTCGAGGGGCTGAAGGGGGCTGGCCCAATCCTGTTTGTGGGGAGGGGGAATCCCCCCAAGTAATAGATTATGAACAAAATATCGTTGACATAGTGGTCAATGGGGGGGGGGGGGGGGGTTAGGGCCGCAGCCCCGTCAACCCTCCCCCTTGGTACGGCCATGGAATAAAATATTTGGTTTTTGTGATTATGTTGCATACTTTTCCTAGGCTTTCTATACATTACCTAGGTATGGCAAGTACACTATAGGCAAAGTATCAAAACACGCCTTTATTGGCACAGAACACAGAATGAAGAACTGCGACATTAAGTAAAGGATGTTCTTACCAGTTAAACACGAAAGCAGAAATGGCGTCTAGCTACTTGTTGCAACAAGGAAGGCTGGAATGGCATTTTGAATTACAGTTAATTTCCTTTTTCACACAAAAGCACTTCATGGTTTGGCACTTGGTTTTGCACATGCACCTCACGGATCCTCCTTGATCGCGTCCTGTGGACTGACAGGCAGCAACAGATCGGAGTTCATTTGGGACATACAGTGAATTGTGATCTTGCATACAGTTGGCTCAACATTCCTTCTGCAGTTCTAGGTAAAAGCAGTCTGATGTCACTATTATAGTCTTGACCACAATACCTTTTCTGACACTTTTTTTTAAATTTTTTCTAGCTTGGCTCACAAAGGTACAATTCAATATCATGACCAGCAATATTCTTATACATTGTACTTGTGTGAATGTTCTTTCAACATTCTTTGCCTTCTCCATGTTCAACGGCCAAATCAGCCTCATGAAGTACGTCAAATAATTCAAAGTACATGACATAAAAATGAATAGCCCCGACGCCTTTTTTAACAAGATAAATATTACGTTTGTTAAGAAATTATTAGATGGAAACTAGAGATAATGTTCCAAACATAAGGTAATGATATTATCAGAAAAATGTAAGGAAAAATTTTTCGAATCAGGAACCACGAGTATCACGGTTGTTGCCTGTACCGACCATCGTGAACACGGTATAGCAAGGCTGTCGCCAGGTGTACTTAAAAACTACAAGGTAGTCAAGATGGAGCCCTAATGATAAAGCGGGGACCAGCTCGCAGATCGGGGATTCCTCCTTTTCAAACCGTTAGAAAAGTTGATGAGCACACCTAAGAAATTATTAACTGGAAACTGGAGATAATGTTCCAAACATAGAGTAATGCTGATATATAGTCCTGGAAAAAATGATAGGAACTTTTGTGTTTTCAACATAACATTTTTAATAATGAATTTATTTCAACGAAACTTTACACCCCTGTGCCCACACTGTATTGACACCACTGGTTTCAATTCAGTCAAAATATTTAAAAAATTAGTTGAGCCACAACCAATTTTTGAAAAAAAGGGTGGCAAAATGATAGGAACACCTTCAGTTATCATGAGATTGCTCGTATTTAATACTTTGTAAATCCACCATTTTTGTTGATCACATGAAACATACGGTCCTTCATAGATTCTATTAGTTTTTCAAGAGTTCTGCACGAAATTTCTTTTCAAGCCTCAAAAACAGCCAGTTTGAGACTCTGGACATTCTCAAACTGCCGCCCGTTCTTATAAACGGCCCGAACCATGATTCCCCAGAAATTTTCGATGGGGTTTAGGTCTGAACTTCTCAGGCCATTTCATAACCCTGATGTTTTTGGTCTTGAACCACTCCATAGTCGATTTGGAAACGTGACATGGGGCGTTGTCCTGCTGAAATATCCAGTCTTGGCCTCCGATGATTGGTCCAAATGGGATAAGATACTTCTGAAGCATTTCTAGGTACTTAACGCTGTTCATGCGGCCATCTACAAACACTAATTCCACCTTTCCACTGGCACTGAATGCCCCCCAAACCATAACTGAACCGCCACCCTGGAAGCGCTTCGAAAAGTGCTTTGGTTCATTTCGTAAATCGTGCCAATAGTAGTTCCAACCATCGGGAACATCGAGGTTGAACTTTCTTTCATCACTAAAGATGACTGAGTTCCATTCGGAAGTCCAGGTTTGATGCTGTTTGGCTAGCTGAAGACGATCGACTTTGTGCTGGTTGGTAAGGGGGTGGTTTCTGTTTCATTTTCTGGCATTGGAGATGAGGACATTGGTTGAGATAGTTAATTATAGTTCTTCGATGAGCCTGTGTTCCAATCGCCTGTTTGATGGAGTTGGCAGAAATTTGCTTGTTGCTTGCCATGCGAAGAATTCGACGGTGGTCTCTATCACTAAGTGCTTTAGGCCTTACTGTCGTTTTCTTTGTACCATATGATTCTGGATTTTTCAGGAAAGATGAAATTACTTGCTTGGACCTTCCAATCAAACGAGAAATTTCTGCTTTTGACATGCCTTGTTCTTTATATGCCATGATTTTTCCTCTCTCATAATGGGTAAGTTGTTTACCACGTCCCATTTTGAAGATACTTAGTGAGCAAGTTTTATTTTAGTAGAGATATGTCTTCTTGTTCAGAATTGCACATTAGCAATGGTAAGAAGGTCTCACATTCCAGTTTGGGGGGAGGGGGCAGATTATTCATTTAGTTCCTATCATTTTTTTCCACCCTTTTTTTCAAAAATTGGTGGTGGCTCAACTAATTTTTTAAATATTTTGACTGAATTGAAACCAGTGGTGTCAATGCAGTGTGGGCACCGGTGTGTAAAGTTTCGTTGAAATAGATTCATTATTAAAAATGTTATGCTGAAGACACAAAAGTTCCTATCATTTTTTCCAGGAATGTATTATTACTTTTGTTCTCTATTACCGTAACATTATAGCGTTTCAGCAGCAATAGTGGCGTGTTTCTTTCAGTAATCTTTTAGCCTTTTTCACATCGTCCACCAATTTTTAAATTATTGGTGAGTAGCGGGAATATGCTATACTCTGACCGCTGTCCCTTTGGCATTGTAAATAATACCTAGGATATGTGTTATATATAAACCATTTCATACTTTACCTACAAATTTTAGTCTTAGAAGTAAATTTAAGTATTATACAGAACTATATAATCCCTGAGTATTCTATACAATGCCGAATTTAACATATACACGCTAAATGTGAAATGGCTCTGCATTTTAACACGCGCGGCTTTGCGGCTTCTAGTAAACGCCTGAAATCGGGAATTCGCTTAACGCCGCGAATTCTCTGTATTGAAACCGACGGCGATCCCGCTCATGATTGACTGAGTTACAGTTATCCCCTTTTGAACAGTTTTCCAAAGGTTGAATACTTAGGATATCGAACCTTAAATATTGTGGATATTGTGAATCCCATCGACTGCTCTCATTGTTTCAATCCTGGCTCCATCTAGAATCTAGATGAGCACCAACAATGAGTTTCTTTTCGAAGTCAGTTGTTAGATTTTTCTTTCCCCTCATGCTGAATCATATTCTATGATTAGAATCACCTAAACTTCTTAAGTACACGCTTGAAGCATGATCTGAAACTATTTTGCATAAAAACGGATTGAAACAAATTTACATACATGTATGTTTTACAAAAATTTCTAATTTATTGGCCAGTGTGTATATATAATTACGACTTCAGTCGTCATTTACTCTCTTTACGTTGCATGATCTTCGTAAAAAGATAGAAAACTTATGCAAAAATTGACATAAAATGTATTTTTCTCTTTTTACATATGTACTGAAATAGCGATGAAGATTTAGAGTTAAAAGAAATATTTTTTCCAAACTACATTAGTCTTTTGTGTGTATAGGAATATAGATTATATTAAGCATCATGTCGTTTTTTTCCTTATTTTTATATTTTCTTCTGTAGCCTGTTAACAATATCGGATCTATGAGAATGTCCAGGGATCTAATAATTGACAATTCACGAGATCACGCACTAGTGACATTTTTGTTTCCCGCGTGCTAGAAGAAAATGAATAATTCAAATTAAATCAAAACAAAAATTTTACGACGCAATAGAAGAAAGGAGAGTTGCTTTATGGCGTTTTCAAAAATTTTCTAGTAATATGTGACTAATATAAAAATTTTAAGTTCTCCTCTCCCCCTACTTCGCTCCTGTTCTTCCACCTCTGCTAATCTTGAACAATGACGATGAAGTAAACTTTTTCAGGTTTCGCCGAATTAAGGTAAGTTTTTTTTTTTTAATCTTTAATAAGAACGTTCCAAAAGTGTATCAAGTACTAATAACATCGAGAAAGAAAACCAACATCTTTCCACATTAGGTTTAATACGGTATGTGCACCCTAAGGGTGTGTTTATGAAGTCCGACTGATCGCGAACGTTGGTGACCGGTCAAAGACGAATCATGTGTTTGGCATTGTTGATTTTTTATTCTATCAGAAAGAAGTCTTTTAAATAAAAATTTGAATTTTAAATAAATCAGGCACGGAAAAATTGATGTTAGATCATGTGGTTTATCATAGTCGGTAGGAGGTTTTAGAAATAGACAACTTTTTTTAAAAAAAAATTAATATAAAAATAGATCAGGCACGAAAAATTTGTTTAATCACGTGATTCGTCTTCCACAGATCGGCATCGGTCGGACTTCTTAGACACACTCTTACGTAATATTGAAAATACCTGAAACCTGGATGCATTTTCAATATCTCACGGAAGATGACTTTGTCATCGAAATGTACATTCGTGTTAATACCATACTAAATCTTATATGAAAAAGTGTTTGCGTTCTCTGGTTATTTAGTATATTCTCATCCGCAGTTTGTTGTGAATCTCACCTATGTTGTTAAACTGTATCAAGCTTTAAACACTAACACGGGTTAATATGCACAAAAACTATTAAAGCAACTTTTCCTACTAAAATAATCAATTAGAAGCTTTTTTTAATTATGGAGATTATACAGATCAATTAAACAAAAGGAAACATATTCCGAAGGAAATAAACTTAACTAGAAGAAGCCTGATGTACCCACAAAGGTCATTCTTAGGTTGGATGAGAGGCGCGGCGCCCCCCCAAGAGAAATGAAGAAAGCCGCAGAAAAATCGTGGAATATTTACTAAAATTTATTTTTTTTCATTAAGTTCAACGCGAAACATAAGTTTAATGAAGTCTAATAAAGCGAATGTCGTTTACGAGATATTTATTAAGATTTTAAAACATTAGAAAAGAAAATTAATAGGTGGCTTTCTTAAAACAATAAATTTTGGCCTGTAATTGCCAATAAAGCTTGAAGCAATTATCTATAATAAAACTGAGGAAGTCCAAAAATTTAAGATTAACATTAAAGATGTAGTCACGTTAAAATTACAAAGAAAACATAGGTTTTAATATTAAAAGTTAAAATTTGATAAAATTTTATTATTGCCGTTAAATGTTAAACAAAAATTTAATATCGACAGTTGAAATTTGAATTTAATATCGACAGCATTTTTTGCCTTAGTATTATCAGCCTTTTTCTTTAATTTTGTTCAATTTTTCTTTAATACAGATATAAATTGGCAACAAAAATAATTTAAATATTCGTATCGTTTCATGGAGCACTGTTAGCTAATAACTTACTGAAGAGCTCATTTTCAATAAAAACTTGTATAGTGTTAAAGTGGGGTCGTGACAAACGATCGTGGGGGGGGGGGGGGTTCACAGAAAACATGACGGAACCAAGCTCTATAAACTTATATTAGGACGTGTTTATAGACCTTGGGTTGATTATATAACACATTAGGATACCCAATTAGGGGGGTCGCGGGGTTCCTTTGAAATTTTTAAGTGTGACAGGGATCGCGAGCTAAATGTTTAAGAAACACTGAACTTGTGCATAGGAAAACGATGTATTTAGCGCATTTTGGAAACGAGTTTTTCATTTACCACCATCTAGATAAACTTTATGCCTGAAAACTTTACAAAACGTTAAACTTTAAAGGCTGCTGAATATAGGGATTGGCTGATCATTTTAAACAGTTATACAAGCATCTAGGTAATTAAAATGTTTAGGGTCCAGATGTAACTGTTATTTTTTTGAACATAGGTTATTATAAAAAAAAAACACTAGGCGTGATCCCATTTAAACAAGTTGGGATTATACCGGGTGTTTCAAAAATGACCGGTATTTTTGAAAAATCAATAAAAAATAAACGGGCAGCGATAGAAATGCACCGTGTGTTGCAATATGCTTGGGACAACAGTAAATTTTCAGGCAGACGAACTTTCGAAATTACAAACGGTGTATTTCTAACGCTGCCCGTTTATTTTTTATTGATTTTTCAAATATACCGGTTGTTTTTGGAATACCCGGTATGAGCCAAAGCCTACAATGATAAGGAAAGCCTACCCAATAGCTCTATTGTTGGCTATGAAACCAAGAACAGATGAAGGTATGTGCATTTGTGCATTTCCTTGTTTAGAACGTTCATTTCCTCGTTTTGCCATCTGGTAGTGCTGACAGTGAACTGTCACCTTTGCTATGGATAGTTGTTTTATTGTCTTACGCGGGATCCAAAAAACTTTTGACATTTTCATATTTTATAGCACTAGCTACATTGAAAAACTCCATGCTATTCGTGTTAAGCGTATCGTGTTCAGCTGAAGCACGACCCGTGCTAAAGGTAATAGTTGAATGATCGGCGTGCACAGTTACAGCGACAAGGCAGCTTAGCAATCGAGCATAAACCATGGAAGGAGATAACGTATCTCCTTCTTCCATGGCATAAACGTAGCTGAATCAACGATTCTATGCCTGTTCGAAAAAACATGCTAATAGGTGAATCTTTTCGCACGTCTACGAATAGCATGTTCATACTACAATTCATGATCATTTGACACACATTCAAGGTGAATCAACCTTTGTTTTCACACAGCGAAATCCTAATTACCAAGGGCAACTTGATTTCTCTCTAACAGGCCTGTTACGTCCTTTGAATTTCCATTGTTTCGCTGGAAATTGTGAAATGCCTCGAATTCACACTAGGAGCGCTATTACCTACCCCATCTTAGAGATCCTGTTTGTATAAGAGATACAACTAATCACATGGACCCCATTTTGTGCTAAATACACTAATGAATTCCTTTTTATGAAGGCTAGGCCGTTTTTCTACTTTTCATACATTCTAAAATTTCATACAATTCTAAAATTTCTAAATTTTTCATACTTTTCATACATTCTAAAATTTCAATAATACTTGCTTGAAATAGTTATTTCCTTGAAATAATGTAATTTTTTAAAATTTAGTGTAGCGCTAACGCCACTTACAAGGGGAGGACACAAACACCTTCCACAGATTTCGATGGGCTTAAACATATAGGTTGAGGGCCGTCTAAAAGTAACTCGTGTAAAAGGGTTTAGGTCAACACGCCTTCGTTTTTTAAAAAACCGACGTCAAAAGAAAACCAAAAAAAGCGACGTCAAGAATTGCAGCTTATATAAGCTCCTGCCTCTTCTCTGCTGATATACCTAAAGAATTTGCACTCGTATTTCACCGCAATTGGTTAAGGCATTTGCATACGGTAGCGAAACTTGCGGGTTCGAGTCTATCCTCTTAGATGCCTGTCTTTTTTTTCCTTTAGTTGTTATAAGCGCCAAAAATTAAAAAAAAAATTTACCTGAAGTTTTATTGTTAGAAATAACTTTTTATTCATTTTTAAGTTCGAAATTAAGAGAAAAGGGGGGGGCCCCCAAATTTCATTTCGTTAAATAATTTTTTCCTTTAAGAGCTTAAATCGATGCAATAAGCTCCGCTGATATCTGAATCAGCTTGCCACACATTGTTGAAACACGTGATCGAGCATCCTAAACCAAAGGGAGGGGGGAAGGATAGTGCTAAAAAAACATACAAGGGAATGAGAGAGTCGAACAGAGTGAACGTGAGAGGATTCTTCTCTGGTGTAGTCATGGAACAATTACCATGGTTAATTGGTCCATGTTGCAACCACAGGGTATTACTGTATAATACTGCATTCAGGAAAGACTACCACGATGACAGCTAGAATGTGTTGTCTAACCCTTCGAGCATAAAAATAGAAGGGTTATTTATGCTCGAAGATCTAACCCAGTGTTTCTCAAAGGTCATTCATTATCTAGAGCTTTATGGAGGGGGGCATTACATAACGAGTGGGCGGTAGGGGGGTATTAAGTAATAAGTGGTGGTTACGAGACATGCGCATGACGTGCGGCTATGGTTCAGTTGTGTGAGTATGTAATACGAGGGTATTTTTTCAACCTCCAATGGAGTATAAAATGAAGACAAATGTGAATAACAAGATTACTTTTTGACGTAGTCACTGTAGAGAATGTGACATTTGTCATACTAGTGGGCGAGTTTTCCAATACCCTCTTCATACTAACAAGGGGACATTACGACCTCGGAATTTTAGTTTAATACGAGACTTCGTGTAGTTGTAGTGTACCTTTAGGATGTTAAAATACTTAAGTATTAAGGCGCACTATTCAACCAATTTTGAAAAAAGACTGTTTAAAGTTTCGAGCACCATACATAAGGGAAAGTTTTCCTCCTTGATTGTAAGGGATCCGATAGCTCAGACGGCAGTGTGGTTGCTACTCACAAGTCAATGTGTGAGGTGGCAGGTTCGAATTTCAGTTGTATCAATTTTTTTTTTCTTTACCCAAATAATTATTCAATATATTATATTTACAAATTTATTTGTGACAACCAACTTTTTCACAAAATTTTCCTTTTCTCAAAATTATTATGCTTATTTTTATTGTTACAAGTGTCTACGGAGTAATAAAGTATTTTCTGCAAAATATTTTGTATAGAATCAACATTTTAAAAGCAATAACTATTTTATTTTTCGAGGTGGCGAGTTCGAAAGGGAAATCTTTGTGAATGTAAACGAAGTGTCCTTTCAATGGATTTTCTTAAAACCCCTTGTTCTTGTAAAAAGTCCTCATTTATTTGTTGTGCGAATTGTCGTGGTATCTTTGTTTTCCTTGACAATTATTATTCTGCTTCATGTATATCAGTTTAATTTAACTGATTAATATTATTACTTCTGTGTTATATTGCTATTTGCATGAAATAAATTTTTTACCCTTTCCATACATAATGGACTATTTTGCTGAAAATACTTGTGTTACTTATATTACTCCGTAGACACTTGTAACAATATAAATTAGCATAATAATTTTGAGAAAAGGAAAATTTTGTGAAAAAGTTGGTTGTCACAAATAGATTTGTAAATAAAATTCTGTATATTGAATAATTATTTGGGTAAAAAATAAAATTGTTACAACTGGAATTCGAACCCGCCACCTCACACTTTGACTTGTGAGTAGCAACCACGCTGCCGTCTGAGCTATCAGATCACTTACAATTAAGGAGGAAAACTTTCCCTTATGTATGGTGATCGAAACTTTAAACCGTCTTTTTTTCAAAATTGGCTGAATAGTGCGCCTAAAGGTACACTACAACTACACGAAGTCTCGTATTAAACTAAAATTCCGAAGTCGTAATGTCCCCTTGTAAGTAACAACAAAAGTTCTTGCAGTTTTAATTCCGGAAACAAAATGATATACACAAAAAGTAGCATATCGCTAGCCCCCAAAGTAATCCCCATTGGCATCTAGCACCTTCTGCCAACGTGTCTCCAGTTGATCAATCCCCTGGCTGTAAAACTTGCCAGTCTTGGACTCAAAGAAGTCTGTGAGTGCCTTGCGCAGGTCTCTATCATTGGTGTAGGATTTTCCACGAAGATGGTTGTCCAGAGAATGGCGAAGGTAATAATCCGTTGGAGCAAGATCTGGTGAGTAAGGTTGTTGAGTTTCCCAGCCAAGCCAATCTATCGATTTCCTGGCCACCCGCGCCAGATGTGGCCAGGCATTGTCATGAAGGAAGAGTACCCTTTGCGATTCACCAATGTTTGCTCCTTCTGCTGCAACGCCTGTAGCACACGTTCAAACTGCTGGGAGTACAGGTCCCCAGTGATGGTTTGGACATTTGGCCAGTTGATAGCAGCTCATAGTGAACCATTTGGCACGCATCTAATCCACCAGACACACTGGACTATTCCAGAACCAATGCCTTGCGGTGCGTTCATTCACAACATCATCCCCAAATGCAAGACACATTCGGCGACTTGATGCTGCTGCGGACAAGCTCACATTGAAGTCATAAAGCAAACAACACCTAACCATCTCCTTCGGTACCTCCGTTTGTCTTCACTTCTGCACGAGATTCGATTGATGTGAATGCCCAATAGCCCTTTTTTATGCAGGCTAATCTTCCTGCTCCCTCTTGGCAGATTGTGGACCACACTGTAGACTCATTTGCATATCTTCTATCACTTCCTTTTATAGCAACAAAAACGGCAAGAACTTTTGTGATTTCCTAGTAGAAGTTTGCCGCCAGTTTATTCATTGCGTTCTTGTCCCCATTAATCCTTCAACAACCTCCCTGATCTCACCTTAGTTTATTGTCACAAATTTTGATATGTTATTGTTCAATAAAAAACCTTTTTTTATCTTTAATTTTAATTGCGCTTTATTTCACGGTTCATGCTCGATCACATGTGTTTATTTTAGATACAACCCAAAAGGTAAGTTGGATTGAACCTATCTGCAGCATAGATATATTAAAGGAGAATGTGAGGGACAACCCTGAGCCAATTTATTGCGGTCACAAAACAATATTGTTTACTATACGATCATGTGCCTTAGAAGAAGGTAGAGCTAGAAGGCTTTTATTCATGATATTTAATGCCACTGTGATAATCTCAACTGGACTGGTGTATGTCAAAAAAACAGTACATCATATTATCCAAAGGAAAATACAAGGAGTTTTGGTACAATATTAATTAAAAAGTATGAAAAAAATACATAAATTCAAAATTAATAATGGATTTTATTTTTCGATCGAAAAGTTTTTATAAATGATTTAAAAATGATTGCGATAATTGAAAAAGGAATGCAATAATTTTATACAAAACAGAAATAAAAAGATTGATCCATATATATATTATAAATCAGAGTCCGTTGGAACGTTTGTCCTTTTACAACTCGGAAAATATTCGACGAATCTCCACGAAATTTTCCATGTACGTAGTTAGCCACTGTGCTTTAGGTAGGGTAATTTTTATATCGTATTTATATCAATTTTTTTAAGTTATTCTTATTTTTCGAAAAGTTGAATTGTTTTCTAAGGATGTAACTAGATGGCGATACTATCTTATCGAAAAGTTGTAATTGTCAGCTGATGATAGGTATTTGTTGCTGAACACGTAATAGTCGGCTGCGAGCTAACAGTTTTGTTACGTTGTACGATCGTTAAATTTTATTGTTAAGTTTGAGATGTAGGCAAATTCATGCAACAGAGGGGACTAAAATCGTTCTTCCAAAAATACAGCAATCCAAATGCTGACTACAACAACAGAATTTGAGCGTGTGCACAGACCAGGAGATTAAAAGACCGTGCAAAAATTTAGTTATATAGTATTGTAACTTTAATTTGACATATTAATATTATTTTATTAACTAATTTCGTTTATAAAAGCAAAATTACTATATAATGATTAAAGTAACCATAGCTTAATTTCAGCATCAATAATGCAAAATTTCATCATAAAAACCAATGACGTATATTAAAGATAGATCCGGAAGCCTGCCAGCATATTTGAAGTGGGAAGGTCCGCCTTCAAGAACCGTGATGGCCGAAAGTGAGCAAAACACATGACTAAACATGAGGGTACCTGATTAATAATTCTTTCACACTCCGATCACGGAATGATAAGTTTATCTTTTCTTTAACTTTGTATTTGAAGTATTTTATAATATTTTATAATCAATTTTTCGTTCATGGTTTCAATTTCAATTTCGTTTTGATCATCTTTCAGTACGTATTTTCGATTTATGGTTGTGGAAAGTGATTCCTGATCCTTTTTCGTGTCTATTTTTACGGTCGTACGCGGAAACTGTGGAATGGTTTTTCCTCTGGCCCAAAAGCGTCAAAAACTAAGAAACCACACAGCTAACAACACCACGTCTCACTCCTGCCCAGAACTGCCATGGCTTCAATTGGCTTCACTTTGGTGGCGATGTTAACAATAGGATTCGGGATCTACCTTTAATATACGTCATTGGAACAAACAGCCCGAGCTAGGGCAAAGTAGATATAAGGATGGGCAGTGACATCGACCGAAAGTCCGCCTTTTTTGATCCCACTGTGAATCATGAAAAGTGTACAATTTATTTCCATTTCAACTGTGATTACTACAATTTGATGCACAACAACCTGTCAGATATGTGTTTAGTTGAAAATATGAGGAAAAACAAATAAAATCATTGTATATGAGTTGAACGTATTCCCACTGTTTGATCCCATTGTGAATCAGGAATACGTTACAACTCAATACACAATAATTTTATTTGTTTTTTCTCATGTTTTCAACTAAACACATATTTCACTGGTTGTTGTGCACCAAATTGCAGTAATCACAATCGAAATGGATATAAATTGTACACTTTTCCTGATTCACAGTGGGATCAAAAATGGCGAACTTCCGGTCGATGTCACTGCCCATCCTTTTATCTACTTTGCCCTAACCTGAGCAACGCCCGACGGGCATATCAGCTAGACTTTTGTTTTCAAAGGATGTCACTAGATGGCGATGCCTGATGAAGAACGTTTCATTTTATTCATTTTTTCCAGACTTTCGAGGTCGCAGGTAAATATATTTTCAGGAAGCTTGCTTCTCTCACGGTCAGTTATACGTTGCTTGTTCCTACGTGTCCAGCTGTCAATCGAAGTCTACATGATTTGGCGCCACAGGGGAAGACATACAACGTAGTTTACCGAAATGGACTTGAATCCACAACTACTTTACAATCTATGCCCAGCTTGCCTGTGTTGCTGATTCATGTATCTTATCATTTTTTTTTTCATTATTTACTTTTGTTCATATAATTTAATTTTGTTTTGTTCCCAGTTCATTGTTCATAAATCATCATTTTTGTTTTGGAGGAGGCTTTCTAGACTGTTTCTCATTTTCTTGCATTTCGTTCATACTTTGTTAATCATAGTTCAATTTTTAACATAACAAACAATCGTTAAAAAAATTACTCAACGCATCTTTTCCACCAGAGGGAAGCCGGGTAATATTGCTAATTGCATTTATAAGTTTATCATTAAGTTCATACATAACTTCGCTGCCCAAAATCTGCGTCGCTCATCGTCTCTAAGAAAGCCGTTTTTCTCGCTGTTGGCACACTGCAGCACAATTTGGTATTTTGCCTATAATTTCATAAACGATTTATAATTCGGAAGAAAATTTTAACTGGCAATGACTAAATACTGCTGTATAGCATCACACATGTATCAACATCGCATGGCATCTGCTAGCACAGTTAGCACATAATGGCGTCCATAAGTTACGTGCTGGCTCTAACCAATCGTTTTTGACTACACAGTTATCGTATCTCTTATACTTACAGGATCTCTACCCCATCTTAGAGCACTAGATGTAGAGAGTAGCGACAACTCCTGCCTCGGCGCCACTGTTGTGGCAAAAAGCAATCTTCCCAATGCTGCGCTATAAGAAATCTATGCAGAATTATGATATACCGACTCGAATTACAGTTTGTATAAGACAGAAATAAATACAAAAAGCATCTTAATGCCAGATAAATTTATTAACTCAATACATAAGTTATAGAATTGAAAATTGAGTTATGTCTAATTGTGATATTTTAACGATTTCCATAAGGGAAAAATTAGCAACTAAAACTTAAAACTAGAGAGATGGAATGTATTGTTTTGTAGACTGATATGCCTAGCGTTAAAATAAATTAAAATTAGATAGTATCGCTATTAACGCTAGGCATATCAATCTAAAAAACAACACATTCCATCTATGTAGTTGCTGATTTTTTCCCTTATGGAAATCGTTAAAATATCATAATTATTAAATTAATTCAACTATCCTTTTTTAAATATGAATTAATTCAATTAATACTGAATTATATAATTAAATCTCGTTTGTAGATTTTTTTCACAGATATAAAGAAGGCAAAACGTGATCTATAAATTAAATGGAATAATAACTTATTTGCTTAAAATTTTTATTAAAAATTATAATTTATGGACAACGCTTCTCATGCCAGTATATTTATGATTTTTTTCCGGATTAAGAAGAAAAATCTTTCATAAAATAACCATTTATAATTTTCTCAAACATTATGACGATTCGGGTAAACGCATTCTAAATTGTAACAAGTGCTGGTTAGTACTCACAAATGAACACGCGTTATGATGTTGAATGAGTAACTCGGAAACTTCTTGTTGGAATTCGATCAAATTTTAACGGCATACAGTTTTATGTACCCTGTTATTCCTCCAAATTTCATTAATCTAGGCTTTACAGAACCTGAGTTATTAACTTGTTGATCTTGGTGGCGGCATTTTTATTTCTGGTCATATCTGTTATCGTTCAAATTCGGACCCATGTTCATAAGACTTTTTGTGTTTATCTTGACCTCTATAATAACCCCTTAAATTGTTTTACACACGATTTGAATCACCCTGTATAGCTGAGTTTGTTCGTTCAGGAAGGCTAGGTAGAAAGGAGATCTAGTGTCGGAAAACTGTACTAATTGACTTCCAGCCGATTTGGCAACGTAACAGGCCTGTTAGAGAGAAATCAAGGTGGCCTTGTAATTACGATCAGGGTTACAATTTTTACCGCCAGATGGGGATAGCGGAGCTTTTAGCGATAGGCACTAATGCCGACCCAATCTTCTCTGATTATCAAAAGTAACTGTTTGAAAGGTGAACGGATCAGGCGAAGGGACGATTAGGCCCTCAATTTCAGGCTTGCAGTTTCTTATCTTTTCCTTTTCTCTTCATTCAAATTTTTAGCCTCTACCAGCTTTGTCTTACCTGAATTGGCTAATTTAGCTAATCTTTAAAATATTTAAAATTTTTTCTATTCACATTTTGCGTTCTCGCTTATCGGTTTGATTCGTAGTTTACTCTAGGACGATAATACATAGTAATACGATAGTGTATTATCGTCCTAGGTTTACTCGTAGTTTGTTACGAGTGATAACCGGTTAGCCTCGGTATCTCTCGGGGGCCGGGATGGGGGATCCTCCCCCCTCTCGGACTCGAGTGCTCGCGTCTTATCGGAAGATGAAAAGAATGGGAACATTAAGAGGAAGGGAGACGTTCCTCTCTCGGAGAAAAGGCGTCGGGACTTGAGTAAACGTCCGGGCAGATCCAGCAGTGTATCTATGGTGGATCTATCAGATAATTCTGTCTCTAAATCTCACAGGTCTAGAAGCAGTAGGAGAGATGATAATAAAAGTGACAAGAAAGGTGAAAGTGAAAGTGGAAAAAAAAGCAAAAAAAGCAAGTAAAAGAATTTAGATAAAGAAGCGATAAAGAAAACTAATACGGAGAAGCCGTGCAGTGACATGCTGTCGCTGTCTACAACTACTGACCTAGTTGCATCGAATACGTCAAATTCGTCGGAATCTTTACGCCAACCTCTTGTTAACTCGTCATCGGCTATAAAAGCAATAGAAGAGCAACTCTCAATTGCTGCTCGCCCATGGCTACTGATTTCTGTTTTGAAGGGTGGACCCAATCTGGGAAAAGTAAAAAATAGCGACAAGTCAACCCCTAATGAAGTGGGGCCTTCCCTTATTGATGAAAGCTTTTCGCCTGGCCTTTTAAGGAAGACCATTTGGTCCTTTACCGGTTCCTCTCCGTCTGTAACAAAACTGAACTCGGGGAAATTTTTAGTGAAATTCCAATCGAGTCAACAAGCAGCCACTTGCCTTAAGTTCACTGACATTGGTAGAGTCTTTTTACATTATGAAATTCCGAAATTCCTAACGTCATCGGTGGGATTTATTTATGGTATTAGGAACTCAGTTACCCTGGAGGACCTCCAAAGTTTGTCAGATTGTGGAAATTGTATCACTGATATTAAGAAATTTGCCCCTCCCTTCTCGGGAGCTCGTTTTGGTAAGCTGCTTATTTTTTTTCAATTCTCCAACTTCTCTAGCTAAAGTTAAATTTGAACACGAGTCCTTTCCTGTGTCATGTCCTCCTCCAAGGCCTATGCAATGTATGATATGCCACAGGCTGGGGCATACTAAGTTTAGATGTCCTGATTCAGACACCCCGTTATGCTCAAAGTGTTTATCTCCGGATCATAGTAGAGATAAGTGTGTTTCAGACATTTTTGTATGTGCTAATTGCAGTTTGAATCATTCTTCTTATTATAAAGGCTGTACTAAATTCAAATATGAAGCTCGTATCAGGATTAAAATGGTAAGTATGTATATCTCATATTATGAAGCGAAAAAATTAGTTGATATGGAGCTCGGAAATGAGTCTCCGGGTCATAAGTGGCTTCTAGTATCTAGTACAGAGGGTAGATTATCGCATGCGATAATCTGCGGCACCTACTCCTAAGAGGGAGTTTTGCGCCATCCCAGTAAATAACGACTGTTACGAGATGACAGTAGCAGCCGGGACCGACGGCTTAACGTGCCCTCCGAAGCACGGGGGGTTTCATGATGGAAGAGCTGCTGGGGATAACGAACCAGAGGCTATCACCAACTGCTGGAAAACCAGCTATGGTCAATCGGCAAATGGGTCAGACTAAAGTCCTCCAACAGCCGCGCCCCAAATAGCTGTCCCGCCAGCAGTGGCCCTCAAGCCCTGGCCGTCACCCAACCAGCAGCTGGTCGCGCCTGAAGTTGCTGAACTCCATCGATTGGCAAGCCAACCGACGAGACAACCAGGCCACACGGCCCCCCCCCCCCCCCCTAAGTGGCTTACGTTCCCCCAAAAGTCCATCTTGTTTAGACTGAGGAGCGGCCATGCCCCTCTGAAAAGCTTTCTTTACAAATTAAAGCTCTCTGCTTCGGACCTGTGTGATTGTGGAGTTACTGAGTCGGTTGAACACATCCTTCTGCATTGTCCCCTTTTCCAGCGTCAGAGGGAGCCACTGATTCGGGGCTTATTGAAAAACAACTTAGAAGTTACTTTGGGGAACGTGCTTATAGCTTCCTCTCTCCCATCTCGCTATAGACATCTTATAGTCAGGTTACTATGTAGCTTTTTGAAAAGTACTGGACTATACTATAGGATACAGGGACCTCTAACGGATCGTGGATCACTGTGCTAGAACCCAAAATTAAGTAAGATCTCCTACTGGTCGTATCAGCTTGTCTCCTTATTCTACGGAGATGCGGGCTGAGTAGAAGAAGAAGAAGTAACTGTTTCTTTCTCGTTTCGGTTCATGAACGATGTTTGTTGACAAATAGAATTTCTTCTGCACTAATTATTCATGACATGATGGCGCAATTAATTCGTATAACTATAAAATATTTAGCGAATAAAAGCGACGTTTTTCCGCCATTACAGCTTTTCATGAGAGATGAGGCGAGGCTTCCGAGATTATACTGGCTGATCCATATCATGAAAAAAGTGGCGACAATAAAGATGGCGAAAAGAGGCAAAATTACCAGGTTAAGCATTGCCATCTGTTGTCATAAAACCGAAATAGTCGCCATCTTCTAAACAAATCAGAAACATATTAATTTGAATTCTAAAAATTATCTTATATCAACGAAATAAACATATTTAATTCTCGTTCACGCAAGATTTTAATAGGTTTAATCAATTCTTCGTGCTTATATTACATGTAAAAATCTGGGAGGTAATGCCTATTTCGGTTTTATGACCCTAGATAGCAATGGTTATCCGGGTAATTTTGCCTCTTTATTATCACCATATTTGTTGCCCGTTTAACAATGGTTTTTTTATGATATGGGTTAGCCTGTATAATCTCGGAAGCCTCGGATGAGGAATGCCACTATGCGTTTGCGCGCCAATGTCCTGTTAGAGAACTAAAACACGAACACGGAGAAAAAAAGCCAACACGGGAGCGCAGGAAGTAAGAATGCGCATGCACCACCTTCTGTGCCTTTCTTCACTTCCGAATATAGAATTGTCTGAGGCAGAAAAGAGTAAACAACGAACGAAGTAACTAATAAAAATGCCGTGTTATGTTGCTCCTTGTTCAATCAATTCCGCAAAACGCAAATTTATTGAGTAAAGTAACGTTTCATCGATTTCCGTGTACCGCTTTTATGATCTCCGTCTCGATAAAAAATTAATGATAAAATCACGGCACTTAGCAATCAATTTGAATAATTTCGACTTTTAGTCACAGTCAACAACGAAAGTGCTATTACGAAAGCGGAAATACGTCTAGGCACGATGTAAGCTAATGTTTGTAAACACGCACCCCGTCTATAAGCACTTTGCAACACGGAAGACGCTTCGTGCAGGAAGTGACGTCAACTTTTAGCATATGACACGCTTAACACGAAATAATAGGTGGCACTGACACGACTAGCACGACCTTGAATGTAGGTACTGTTTCTTAACCGCGGTTCACGGAAAAAATTTTCTAGCCCACGTAATTTTAAATTGATAAAAGTAATTGCAAAATAAAATTCAAAACTAATTTTCAATAAAATAAATCTACTTAGTGTATCTCCAATCTAATGCAGGTAATTTAATTTAACAATTATCTTACCGGCCCGAGAAATTTATTTTAATTACTCCATGTTGCCAGAAGTTTCCGGACACATGCACATAAAGAAGCAATGTTTCATTATGTCGCGGCTAGTATGTCGTTGTACCTCCTTTCGCTGCAGTAACAGCGTGCACTCTGTGCTGGGGAGGCTTTCGACTAGTTTTTGATAAGTTTCTGTAAGATTGCGTTCCACTCCTCCCTAAGAGGTCAGCAGTTGATGTTTGCAGATTCAGTCTGGTCCGCAATCGGCATTCCAAATCAAAGAGCTTCGATTGGATTAGGTCCGGGTTGCGAGTGGGCCAGGCCTTTTCTTCAACATTCAAGTCATGGAACCATTCTTGTAGGCACCTCGTTTTTGAGCCAGGGCATTATTTTGTCGAAACAGAAGAGCGCCTCCCCCGATTTGTTCCCTCATTATTGGAAGCACTGAATTAACCAAAACGTCTTTACACCGTGCAGTGTTCAGGTTTCCCTTCAGTGGAAGCAACTGGGCTAGCCCAGACATTAAGAAGCATCCCCATACCCAACTTCCAGTTGACACAACACGTTTGCGCAGGAAGCGTTCCCCAGGCGTTCGCCAGACCCAAACTATTCCATCGGATTGCCAGCTGGTGTAACATGATTCGTCACCCCAAAGTACGCGTTTCCACTCGTCCAGTGTCCAGTTGCGTCGACTTTACACCATCCAAACCGACGCTTGGCATTGATATTACTGATTTTGGGCTTGTGTGCTGCTGCACGACCATGGTAACCGATGCATGTAATTTTCTGCAGAAGTTCTAGCGCTGGCTATTCCTCTTGATGCCTGTCGGAATTCGTTAGCCAGCGGAGGACATCCGATTTGCGCGTTTCAGCGTTCGGCAGTCCCTGTCTGTCATTATTTTTGGTCTACCTGTGGGGTCTTCGGCTGTTGTTGATCCTTGGCGTTCCACTTTACGATTGCATCATTGACAGTGGAAGAAGGCACATTCAGTAAGGTAGAAATTTTTACAATTATGGTGCTCGTTTGAAGTCACTAAGCTCTTCGGGACGACTCATTATATTATTTTTCGCCAGCTAAATGCCTTTTTAACACTGAAGAAACTGCTATATACAGTACATCTACGAGCCATAGTTATGTAAATCAGCCAATACCACATTTTGAAGGGATATCCGGATACTTCTGGCAATATAAGATATGTTAGGGTTGAGAAACACTGTTGCATAGGATATTTCCAATAATAGTTGAAGGAGTTTTTCTATTCCAGCTATTTCTTTTATCTTCTTGAGGACGTGTCGATCTCATTGCTTGGCGCCCTGCCCCAATCTTGCCTCTTTAGACACTATCAGTGGAGACATGTTGATTTTAACATGATTAAGTTATAAAGCCTAGGAATTAAATGAATTAAAGTAGAGAATTTTCAACGAGATCGACAGATCCCGTGCAACACTGTGTTAACGCTGTGGAGTGTTTTCAGGAAAGTTGGAAAGATCCCTTGTTCTATCGTTACGTGTTCAAAATTCATAAGGAAATAAGTGTTCATCCATATATATATATATATATATTACTAGCAATATTACCCGGCTTCGCCCGGGTGGAAAAGATGCGTGGAGTAATTTTTTGAACGATTGTTTATGTTAAAAATTGAACTATGATTAACAAAGTATGAACGAAATGCAAGAAAATAAGAAACAGTCCAGAAAGCCATCTCCAAACCTTTCATAATCAATTTCAACCAAAAATGATGATTTATGAACAATGAACTGGGAACAAAAGAAAATTAAATTATATGTACAAAAGTAAATAATGAAAAAAAAATAAGATAAATGAATCAGCTGCACAGTCAAGCTGGACATGGATTGTCAAGTAGTTGTGCATTCAAGTCCATTTCGGTTAACAACGTTGTATGTCTTCCCCTGGGGCGCCAAATCATGTAGATTTCGACAGCTGGACACGTGGGAGCAAACAATGTATAACTGACCGTGAGCGAAGCAAGCTTCCTGATAATATATTTACCAGAGACCTCGAAAATCTGGAAAAAATGAATAAAACGAAACATTCTTCGTCTGGCATCGCCATCTAGTGACATCCTTAGAAAACAAAAGTCTAGCTGATATGCCCGTCGGGCGTTGCTCGGGCTGTTTGTTCCAATGACGTATATTAAAGGTAGATCCCGAATCTTATTGTTAACATCGCCACAAAAGTGAAGCCAATTGAAGCCATGGCAGTTCTGGACAGGAGTGAAACGTAGTGTTGTTAGCTGTGTGGTTTCTTAGTTTTTGACGCTTTTGGGCCCGAGGAATAATTAATTCAAAACCATTCCTCAAAGTTTCCGCGTACAACCGTAAAAATAGACACGAAAAAGGATCAGGAATCACTTTCCACAACCATAAATCGAAAGTACGTACTGAAAGATGATCAAAACGAAATTGAAATTGAAACCATGAACGAAAAATTGATTATAAAATATTATAAATACTTCAAATACAAACTTAACGAAAAGATAAACTTATCATTCCGTGATCGGAGTGTGAAAGAATTATTAATCAGGTACCCTCATGTTTAGCCATGTGTTTTGCTCACTTTCGGCGATGACTGTTCTTGAAGGCGGACCTTCCCATTTCAAGTATGCTGGCAGGTTTCCGGGTCTATCTTTAATATACGTCATTGGTTTGTATGATGAAATTTTGCATTATTGATGCTGAAATTAAGCTATGGTCTCTTTAATCATTATATAGTAATTTTGCTTCTATAAACGAAATTAGTTAATAAAATAATATTAATATGTCAAATTAAATTTAAAATTATTATTATTATTATTATGCATTCCAAAGGAATAGGGTCGTAACGAGGATAAGTTACCAGAACGAATTTACGATATATAAAATCAGAGTATACTCAATCGTCAAATACTAAGTACGAAATTTTTTAAGATCTTAACATTCACATTTTAGTCTGCAAGTTTGAAAAATAATAATCTTTGATCTGTCTCTTAAAATGTATACATGTGGCATAACATCTTGGAGAAGCACATTCTATCGCCATATAGCGTATATTAGTTGGTAGAGAATTCCATGTTGGTATTACATTATATGGAAAATGTTTCTCAAGAAAAACTGATTTCCTCTGTGGTATCACAATCTTATATCTACACGTGAGTCGGTACTTATTCGATTTAAGAAGCCATTTCTGTATAAATGAAGCCGGATGAAAGTTGCATCGGAGGGCTGCTGTAAGTTCATTTAAAAGTCCAGTCTCACGTATTATTTCTATTGTAGGCAATTTTTGTGTAAGACATAAACGAGATATAGAGTCATATTTCGTGATTCTAAATGCTGTTCTCAGGACATCATTATATGCTACCTTTATTCTCTGAATTATGTGTTGGGATACGCTTGACCATACTATCACGGTATAATTCAGAAACGGGAGAATTTTCGATTCAATAATCATTTTGAGTTCTTTATGGGATAAATAAGATCTTAATCTTTTGAATACATACTTCCGGGATTTGAGTCCAGTTATTATTTTCTCACTTTGACCATTGAACTGTAATTTATTATCAAAGACGTAACCTAAAAAGGTTAATGTATCCTGCGTTTTCGATTTTCGTGATAACTTTAAAATCTTTGTTTTTGTTGGGTTGAGTTTCATACCACGGGCACTAAACCAGTTATCCATAAGTTTCAAATCATGTTGAACATTAGCATTCATTATATCGCTTTCATTATCATCATAAGATGAGTATAACAAATTATCATCTACATAGCTACATATTTGTAGTCTGTAGTCAAGTTGATATAAAGAAAAGGTAGCAGCGGCATATAGCACTGGTCCAATAGTCGATCCCTGGACTACTCCACGTTGCGATTTATAATACGTCGGTGGATCACCATCTATTACATTCATCCTAGCAGTTAAGTAGTCTCTGACCAGTACAAGGTAGTCGTCCGAAACACCTAGAGATCTAAGATCTTCGTACAGTTGTTGACGAGAAATTGTATCGAATGCTTTGGATATATCAGTCTGTATCATTATGAAGTTCTTTCCTTCATCCAAGGCATGTATAGCATGGATATAGATTTGAATTGGTATCCAATTTACTCTAGTATTCGGGCGGCCACCTTGCTGTTGAATTGGTACTTTTTGCCAAATATAATCAATCATGTCACTAAAAATACACTTTTCCATTATTTTTGTTAACGGTGTCAACATGGCTATAGGGCGATAGTTCTGTATCGAATTTGGGTCACCTTTTTTGTATATCGGTACAATGTTGGCAATTTTCATTTTTTCCGGGAATTTCTTCCCTTGAATTATTTCTTTACACAGTTCTTGGATTTTTCTTAAACCACATTGATTCATCATTGTAAGCAGTCTAGCTGGTATTATGGAGGCCTGTTTTCCATCCGTCATTTTTGTTTCAATAATAATTTTTTGTATGACGTAATAACCCGGGGTCTTAGGTTTTAAGGTTTGGTTGCTTACAACTCCTTTATTTATAATTATTTTTAAGGGCATCGGCTGATTACAAGGATCATTAAGCCATCTTAAATAGTGATTATGTTTATCGGCTGTCAATTTAATTTTTGGTCCTTTGATGTTGTTCCGTACGAGTTTCCACGTATTTATTTTGTTACATTGGGTCGTTACAAGAGATCTTTTTGACTTTCGCAGAGCCCCCTTAAACTCTTTATTGGCTAGTTTGTACTATCTCTGGGTTTCCGTAGTTTTATTTCGAAAGAAACTATGGTATGTTGATACTTTCTTATGCCAAAGATTGGTCAGTTCTCTTGTCCACCAATGTTTTGTCTTTTTTCCCTTCGTTTTATTAACGTTTTGCATTCCTGCCTCATAAGCCGATTTTATTACTATCTTTATAAATTCTTCAAGTTTCTCATTGATATTTTCCAACTTTTGAAATTTATCCCAATTTGAATTACTTAATGCCGCATGATATATTAATATATTCATATTTTTAAAAGAAAACCTATTTGGTATCTTCTTTGACGGTTGTTTGTATTCGTTAAAATATAAGCACACTCAAATTTTATTCCTTTGTGATCACAACGAGGTATGGTCATCAATGATAAATTATGCCACTGTAATTCCTGTGGAACGTATACGTGATCAATAATTGAGGCTGTTTTTGATGTTACTCGGGTAGGAACTTTGACTATTTGGTGCATATTTAAATTCTCAATAGTTATCCGCAAATGGGTCAAATCGGGCGTAGGGACGAGCTCGTCACAGTTAAAATCTCCTAATATAACTGTACATACATCAGGGTTTAACTCGGCAAAAAGATCTGTACAGCTTTCTATGGGGATGTATGAAGGACGATAAATAACTAATATCACCAACTCTACTTTCTGAATCTTGCATTGTAACATCAAATACTCTAGTCCCTGCTCACTCTTGTAACATCAAAAATACTCTATAACTAAATTTTAGCACGGTCTTTTAATCTCCTGGTCTGTGCACGCGCGCAAATTCTGTTATTGTAGTCAGCATTTGGATTGCTGTATTTTTGGAAGAACGATTTTAGTCCCCTCTGTTGTATGAATTCACCTACATCTCAAACTTAACAATAAAATTTAACGATCGTACAACGTAACAAAACTGTCAGCTCGCAGCCGACTATTACGTGTTCAGTAACAAATACGTAACATCAGCTGACAGTTTCAACTTTTCAATAAGATAGTATCGCCACTAGTGACATCCTTTGAAAACAATTCAACTTTTCGAAAAATAAGAATAACTTAAAAAATTGATATAAATACGATATAAAAAGTACCTTACCTAAAGCACAGTCACTCTAACTACGTACTTGGAAAATTTCGTGGAGATTCGTGAGTTGTAAAAGGACAAACGTTCCAACAGACTCTGATTTATAATATATATATATGGATAAATCAGAGTCCGTTGGAACGTTTTTTCCTTTCATAACTCAGAAAATACTCAAGGAATTTCCACGTACGTATACTCCGACCAACCCCAAGTTTGGCCTAACTCCTATTGGTTGAAGCCGAACAACGCATTCCAAAGGAAGGAATGAATGCGCATCATGAAGTAGCGCCGAGGTCTATCGTTAGTTTAATTTTTTTTGGCTTAAAAACAACTTAAAAGACAAAAAATTATATGGAAAAAAACTGAAAAAAACGAGCGAGAATAAAACTCCTAAAAACTGGAATGTAGTCTATCCTGGAATTTTAATCGGAATTCGGTCAAGATGGCTGAATCGGAAGCAGTTCAAGCGCGGCGAATTCAGTTTGAGCCCGACGAACACAGGCTCTTTTCATGCCAATAATATTTTTTGCACAAGACAAAAATATATTTTAGTTCTATTATAAGAGTATCTTTTAAAGTATTAAGTAATATTCATAATTGTAATTATTATATAAATAAACATTGAATAAAGAAATAATTTCATAAACTTTAAAACTTAAACAATTGATAAATAGAAAAAAGTAAATCAAGAATACACTAAAATGACAGGTTTAATAAAATTTCAAAATGAAGTTAAAAGTGTTGCTTATTGATTTCGTTTTTATTATTATTAATTGTTGAAATTATTCAATTAATTCATTTCAATATATTATTGTAATAAATGAAAAAAAAAACAATTGTAAGTATTGTTTTTAAAAATCAACTGAAATAAATTAAACAATTTTTGTTATTGACTCTAAATGAAGATTTTAAAAAAGTGAGCCCCAAAAAAAAATTATAATAAAAAAATTCAACTGTGGGAACGACCCTAACCAGTTTAAAACACAATCTATAACTTTTTTATTACTTATTAAAAATTTAATTACAAAAATAAAATCAATTCATTTTCAGAATAACTGAAATGCTTAATTCTAATAAAAACAGACAATATGGGGCTTCAACATATGCTTATATCGCGGGGTTGTTGCTAAGCAACGAAACTACTTTCGTATTACTACGCATGATGTGCCTGACCAATAAGAATTAGCCCAAACTTGGGGTTGGTCGGAGTATAGTTAGTGTCACTGTGCTTTCATATACTTTTTATACCGTGTTTATATTAATTTTTTACGTTATTCTTGTTTTTCGAACAGTTGAATTGTTTTCAAAGGATGTCAGTAGATGGCGATAGTATCTTATCGAAAATAGAGATCCTGTATGTACAAGAGATACAACTGCGTAGTCAAAAACGATTGGCTAGAGCCAGCACGTGATTTATGGACGCCATTATGTGCTAACTGTGCCAGCAGATGCCATGTGATGTTGATAATTGCATGATGCTATACAACAGCATTTAGTCATCACCAGTGATAATTTTCTTTCGAATTATAAAACGTTTATGAAATTGCCTAATTGTGCTGCAGTAAGTGTTCAAACAGCGGGAAAACGGTTTTCTTAGAAACGATGAGCGACGCAGAATTAGGACAGCGAAGTTATGTATGAACTTAATGAAAAACTTATAAATGCAATTAATCTTCTTATTTCTTTTTTGTATAAATTATTGCATTCATTTTTAAATTATCGCACTCATTTTTAAGTTATCATTTATAAATTAAATCGATCGGAAAATAAAATTCTTTATTAATTTTGAATTTATGTATTTTTTCATACTTTTAATTAATATTGTACAGTCAACCAAAGGAAATAATCCACACGAGTTTAATACTTAATATTACATTTCATGCTAATGTGTTGTTTTAATAGCTTTTTTAATTATAATTATTTAAATTTAATAATCTTAATAATTTTAACTTTAATGTAATATTAAATTATTAAAAATAAATTAAGATTGAAATGGTAAAACTTAGAGTAAAATTCAAGTGTGGATTATTTCCCTTTGACGACTGTACCAAAACTCCTTGTTATTTTCTTCTGCATAATGTGATGTACTGTTTTTTGGCATACATCAGTCCAGTTGAGATTATCACAGTGGTATTAATTATCATAAATAAAGCACTCTAGCTCTATCTTTTTCTAAGGCACATGATCCTTATAGTGAGCAATATTGTTTTATGACCGCAATAAATTGAGCTCAGGGTTGTCCTTCACGTTCTCCTTTAATATATTGTAGATATTTCAATTCAAACTTATCTTTTGGGTTATATCTAAAATAAACTCATGTGATCGAGCATGAACCGTGAAATAAAACGCAATAAAAATTAAAGATAAAAAAGGTTTTTTATTTAATAATAAGATATCAAAATTTGTGACAATAAACTAAGATGAGATCAGGGAGGTTAGTTGAAGGATTAATGGGGACAAGAACACAATGAACAAACTAGCGGCAAACTTCTACTAGGTAACCACAAAAGTTCTTGCCGTTTTTGCTGTTGGGCATTCACATCAATCGAATCTCGTGCTGTATCGAAGGAGATGGTTAGGTGTTGTTTGCTTTATGACTTCAAGGTGGGCTTATCAGCAGCAGCATCAAGTCGCGGAATGTCTTGCGTTTGGGGATGATGCTGTGAATGAACGCACCGCAAGGCACTGGTTCCAGAATAGTCTAGTGTATCTGGTGGACTAGACGCCAAATGGTTCTCTACGAGCTGCTATCAACTGGCCAAACCATCACTGGGGATCTGTACTCCCAGCAGTTTGAACGTGTGCTACAGGCATTGCAGCAGAAGGAGCCAGCATTGGTGAATCACTTCCTTCATGACAATGCCTGGCCACATATGGCGCGGGTGGCCAGGGAAACCATAGAGCGGCTTGGTTGGGAAACTTTGTGTCATCCACCTTATTCACCAGATCTTGCTCCAACGGATTATCACCTTTTCTATTCTGTGAACAACCACCTTCGTGGAAAATCCTACACCAATGATAGAGACCTGCGAAAGGCACTCACGGACTTCTTTGAGTTCAAGACCGGCAGGTTTTACAGCCAGGGGATTGATCAACTGCAGATACGTTGGCAGAGGGTGCTAGATGCCAATGGAGATTACTTTGGGGACTAGCGATACGCAACTTTTTGTGTACAGGGTGTTGCAGATAACTACAGGGCAGTATAACAGGAAGCCTACCCGCTCGATTGCAGGGGCAGGCTTGGTCGATTGGCAGAATGGAAGAAGATGAAGGTGTCCTGCAGCAGCCAGCAGTTTCCACAGTCGGGAGGAGGTGGTGAACGTCAAAACTGTCAAGTTTTGGATAAAATTACCTAATTATCATTTGATGTCGACCCGGAATTATACGGTCGTGTAGTTATCTGCAACACCCTGTACATCATTTTGTTTCCGGAATTAAAAACTTTTGTGATTACCTAGTATTGGTATGACAATTGTCACATCCTCTACAGTGACTGTCAAAAAGTAATCTTGTTATTTACATGTGTCTTTATTATGTACCGAAAGGTGCTTTATGCCATCGGTGTCGGGAAACGTCTGTCTGTAACTGTGACTCCTCCGAGGCTATGAAAGATTTTCAAAATCTGTTTCCGTCAGTCGATGAATATGGTTTATGGCACGAAGCAATCACATATTCTCTAAATCGGTTCATTGGTACGTACACAAATGGTACCTCAATTTTCCCGCCAAGCAATTTTCAATGGGAAGACATATTAAGTAATATATCAAACAAATCGTATGACGAGATAGAAGCGGATATAAATTACTATTTTCGCCAATTGAAAATATGGTTCCAGGAATGAACCATTTTCAAAATGGTTGAAATCGAAACAATGGCATATGCTCTAATGGTACCCTTATGACTCCGTCAAATATTTTCAATGACAAGATATGGCATATAATATATCAAACAACTTGGAATGATGTGTCATAAATGAATAAAAGGTAAAATTAATGATAATCCAAATTGGTTCAAAGGTACGTGGTTTAATGGTATCATTATGGTCCATTAGAGACTTACGAGGATATATTGAAAAGTAATGCCTCCATGGCTGTAACTTTTTTTATTTTTTTAACCGATTTTCAAAATTCTTTTTGTATCTGATACTTACATTTGTCCTCTATGTAATGCACTATTCACTTTTCGACATAGTCCCCCTCCCTTTCCATGCATTGCGCCAACGCGTGACTATTCGGGTGAACCCGTCGCAGAGGAATTCTGGGGTTGTTGTCGACACCAGGACCGAATGGCAGGTTTCACTTCCTCGTCAGAACGCAACTCATGCACTTTAAGGTGCTCTTTCTTCTTTGTGAAGTGGTGAAAGTCGCAAGGTGCAAAGTCTTTCATTTTTGAACTGCAGTTTTTCATCTTTGAACTGTAGGCGCTGCACCCCCATCTGATGTGTGGCGAACGTGTGTGGACGGGCGTTATCGTGCTGCAGAAGAGGATCCAAAGCTGCCATTTAATCCTCGTGTAGACGACAACCCCGGAAAATGTTAACATAGGGTGGTTAAAAATATTTTCCGCGAATGGTTTAATCTTTCGGTACTTGGTTATGTCATTCCTTAATGGTTTATTTTATACTCCATCGGAGGTTGAAAAAAAATACGCCCTCGTACTGCGTAAACTCGCACAACTGAGTCATAGCCGCACGTGATGCGCATGTCTCGTAACCATCATCCTCCCTTCTCCCACTCCCCACTTGTTACTTAACGGCCCCCTACCGCCCACTTGCTATACAGGGTGTATCAGGTTAGATGGTCATGAAGTACCTTGCGTGATCCTTTGCATGATTACAAACTTAAAGTTCCTTATCGTAAATGTCGAAAACTCAAAATTGAAATTGCGTCGTTACGTCATTTATGAACTTTCCGCACCAGCAGTTCATTAAATTCAAAGGGGCGATTGCAATTAAATCGGCGGCAATTGTTGAGATTTAAATGACGTTTTGGACAGGTTTTCAGCAAACTTCGCGTGAAGTTTAGACCCTTAACATTTGAGTTTTGAACATTTTTGCATAGGGAACTTTAAGTTTGTAATCATGCAAAGGATCACGCTAGGTACTCTATGACCATCGAACCTGATACACCCTGTATAATGCCCCCTCCCTATAGCTCTAGGTAACGAATGACCTTTGAGATATACTGGGTTAGACCTTCGAGCATAAAAAGCCCTTCTATGTTTATGCTCGAAGGGTCAGACAAAACATTCTAGCTGTCATTGCGGTAGTCTTTCGTTGATGTTAGTCCTGAATGCAGTAATATACAGTATATACAGTAATAACCTGCATACACATCAGAGAAGAATCGCCTCACATTCACTGTGTTCGACACACTCATTCCCTTGTGTGTTTTTTAGCATTATCCCCCCCCCCCCTTTGGTTTACGATGCTCGATCACGTGTTTCAACAATGGGTGGCCAGCTGATTCAGATATCAGCGGAGCTTACTGCATCGATTTAAGCTCTCTTAAGGGAAAAAAATTATTTAACGAAATGAAATCTGCCCCTCTCCCTTTTCTCTCAAATTCGTACTCAAAAATGAATAAAAAGTTATTTCTAACAATAAAATTTCAGGTAAAATCATGTTTTTTTTTGGCGCTTATAACAACTAAAGGAAAAAAAGACAGGCACGTAAGAGGATAGACTCGAACCCGCAATACAAGTGCCTTAACCAATTCCAGTGAAATTAGTGCAAATTCTTCAGATATACAGTATAAGTAGGGAAGAGGGAGGAGCTTATACAAGCTGCAATTCTTGACATCGCTTTTTTTAGGTTTTCTTTTGACGTCGCTTTTTTTAAAATACGAAGGCGTGTTGACCTAAACCCTTTTACACGAGTTACTTTTAGTTGGCCCTCAACCTACATGTTTAAGCCCATCGAAATCTGTGGAAGGTGTTTGTGTCCTCCCCTTGTAAGTGGCATTAGCGCCATAATAAAATTTTAAAAAATTTACATTAATTCAAGGAAATAACTATTTAAAGCAAGTATTATTGAAATTTTAGAATGTATGAAAAGTGGAAAAAAAATATTTGTCTCAATTGATCAAACCAACGAGATTAATATAATTAGAGTGGAAATAACAAAGCCATATTTGAAGCGAATTGAAGTGATGTTCGCCCTGACAGTTGAGGTAAAAACTTGAAATATGATGCGAAGTCACAATACGAAGCATAAACATTCGGTTTATTACAATCATATTTATCATGGTGTTGTATGCAGGAAATGAATAATATAACATGAAAATAATTCCCTGTGAAATTTATTCCATTTATTACAATATCTATATACTAAAACTCTTGCGTGTATTTATTTATTTATCTTTAATTCTATCTCCTCCTAGACGGTTTGAGCTAGCGACTTGAAATTTTCAGGGCAGGCTTATCAATAAAGGACCTGCTCTATAACCAAAAATCAGCCCCCTACGACCCTTCCCCATTTTCTGGGGTTTTCATTTAAAATTATCTGCTTTTGCTTTGTAATTTCCCTCAACAGATGGCGCGGGCGGGCGAAGCCGCGGGTAACAACTAATTATATACAGAAATAAGAGAAAATAATTATAATTATTATTGAATAACTCATGAATGATATATGAGGGTTTTATCCTACTCCATATCTCAGCTGTTCAAATTACTGATGGAAAAGAAAAATTTTTTTTCCTAGTTTTCATCAAATAATTATTCCTTTGGGTTCTAAAGGGAAATGTACATTCTGCTCGCGGAATTACTTATTTTACATCATTATTAAGTAGCGGAAGAATGGAGCTACTTATTGGTTTCACAATGTCCGTCTGTCCGTCCCCTTCATTATTTCCACATTTTTTGAGGTAGAAGGTTGAAATTCGGAATGTAGCTTACTATCTTCACTGTTTAGTTTAGTTTTGATTGGCCCACTGGGGTCGGAGTTTTCGGGTTGGAAATTTGAGGAGAGCAAAAGGTCTACGTGTCTTACATCATGTTTGGAGGTCATCTCCAGTTTCTATTTATTTGTCTACGTTATTTATGCATATAAAGGAGTGAAATTTGGTATGCAGATTCCTCTAAGTAAGATCTCCATTACTATGAAGTTTGGGCCAAATTGTCTCAATGGGGTCGGAGTTGTGGGGATGGCATACCTTGGTCTTTGGAATTATGTTAACATATGGCATGTTATATATCATTCGTTCGGAAATGGTCAGAAACGAAAGAGAAAATCAATTTCCAATTAAAAAGTGAGGAGGGAGGGGGGTTAAAACGTGAAATAAAAGGGTAAAAATAGATGATCTCAGGGGTTTCGCTACTTTCCTACACCTTCCTCGGGAGAATTAATTTCTTGTTATGATATAGTGGCAACGTAAGTATATACAGTATTCACTTTTTAAACAAATGTACAATCGAAATTTTGCTCTCGGGGTGAGAAGAGTATAAATGCTATTGGTATATGTGTATTTTAGTATACCAAGGCTCATACAGATTGAGGATTCGTTAATACTTAGGGAAAATAAAGATAAAACATAAAGAAATGTTAACTCACTAGCACCATATACTTTCAATATAATTTCTTATGGAAATTCTGATTTATCCGTCGCTTAAACGTTGGTTATCCGGCCCGCTACCCTAATGAACCTGGCTGAAGATGTCAATTTACCGTGTCCAGATAACCGACTTTTTAGCGACGGATAAATCGGAGTGTGCATAACAAATTATACAGAAAATATATGGTGCTAACACGTTAACATATGTTAAGTTTTATCTTTATTTTCCCTAAGTATTAACTGCTAATCTAACCAGGAAATCAGAATACAGGCTATAATGAACAAGATAGGCAGCCAGAAGGCTAGGCCTAATTACTTGTGAAAGGTGATATCCGAATGTTTTTCTCTCTTATTAGAACAACTGAGCGCCGAGTAAGTGTAAAGCATCCTCGTAAATGTCACTATATCGCTAAATAATAATAAGAAGCAGCTAGAATAAAATCCAAAAAAAAGAAATGCATCTTATTAGCTACAGCTTGCATACGTCTTATACCTCAACCATAGCCTACTATGATAAGAGATTGTAGGCGATGCCTCAACTGTCATGGCTGATGATACGTTTATTTCCACTCTAATTATATTAATCTCGTTGGATCAAACGGCCTAGCTTTCATTAAAAAGAATTCATTAGTGTATTTAGCACAAAATGGCGCCCATGTGATTAGTTGTCATATCTCTTATACATACAGGATCTCTAATGTTGGCTATACCTGGCTCCATCTGTTGATAACATGCCGCGCATCTCCAAGATTTTAGAGGAGGAATTTCCTGACAGGAAGGTGCCTAGGCGGAAGACATGCTGGCGGCGCAGGAAAAAGCGCAAAGGCGTTATGTGCGAGCGGGAGGTTCGAATCAAGGAGAGAGATTCCGGTAGGGATGTGCTAGTGAAGGAATCGTTGAAGATCATAGTCTTTTAATCCCCTGGTCTGTGCACGGCTATTGTTCTCTAGGTTAAAGTTTGGTCCGTAGCCGATATTGTACGCTAGATGGCGTTAACTACGACTTTTCAGTAGGCTCTTAAGTAATTCTCCTTTACATAACGTGTAAGGATTGAAATTAAACGAAATAAATTTAAAGTAATATACGTTTGATGAGTTCACAAATTTTAGTAAATATGTAAATAATGATTGAAGTTTTAAATGTTGTCCAGTTATTAGAAGAAAGGCTGATTTTCATTTGTAGATGTTCAATTCGTCAACATCTCACATTTCTTCTTTTCAGCCTAAACGAATTTAATCGTGTCACTGATAAGTGGATAAAGAAAATAAGCTTATATTAATAACGGAAAAATACAAATGTCCATCCCCTAGACGGGACTCGAACACGCGACCAAGCGACTCGGAAGTCAGCATGCTAGCCTCTTCGCCACCTAAGCAGTCTTCATTTTTTATTTCAACCACTTGGTGAATCCTTAAACAGATGCATTTTTTAAAGTTTATTTTATTTACTTTCCATCATTATAAATTATGTAAAGGAGTATTACCTCAATAAAACCTCAAAAAATAAAATGTAAATAAAAATTAATTGATAATAAATTTAATCAATGCTACAAAACTCTAATAATGTTAATACCATTAAACAAATAATTATTTAAAAAATTTAAAATTTATCAATTTAATGTTAATATATTTATAGTTACTGAATTATACTATTGTTTCTAAAAATTATTAATGTATTTAAGGAAGAAAAATTAATTTTTTCCATGGTTCCTATAGGGTAAAACTGTGCTATTCCTAGGTAAAAGTCGTTTTTAACGCCATCTATAGTGTCCTTGACAATAGCCCAACTGAATAGGACCTGTGCACAGACCAGGCGACCAGGGGATAGAAAGACCATGCCATGAAGATCAACTATATGAAATGAGTAGATCGCTTATGTGGCTGCCCTCTTTGGGCAATTTGAAGGCGGCGAAAAGTGGAACTAATCTCTATTGTTAGTGTAGGCGCCATTACTGTGGTTGGCAGAACATCGCCAGCCAAAGTGCCATTACTATATATCCGCTTTGTTGCCAACTGATTAGATGCTTTTTAATAAATGCGGTATATAATTTCATAAATACCTCTAAACAATCATTCTGGTATCACTGAAATGACGGTAACATGGTTGAATATCGACATCTTTTATGTATCAACAAGCACGATATAAAAGACGACCGGGATTTTTCTGAGAAAAACATTCTAAGACGCAGAAAGATAAAATCACACCTGTGAAAGGTCAGTGGTGAACCTTTAATATATCTATTACTACAATTTAAAGCTGGACAAGAAATCGGCACGAGTTTTACTGTGTTTGTTTATGCAAACTTCAAACGTAAACATATGATGAAGGCCAACCAAACCAATGGCCGACAGGCTTTCAAATGGGGACGCGTTGGTGGCGCTGAAAGCAGCTCGTGAGCGATCTACTCATTTCATATCGTTGGGTAAGATCAGAGACAAATGAACACACACATATATATATAGTATTTACTATATATCTGTGCAAATGAAGAAAGAGACTGGCAGTGACCTCCCCTCTAGTGGTGCCTTTGCGCGGCCATTATGGGATTGGCAAGAAACGCTGATCGCTGGAGGCAATGCATGTGAATCAATCGCAAACAATTATTTTTTATAACATCTACCTAAGATATCTGGATGAATTTACTATGGGACCACCAGAAAAACTTGCTCTACTAAACAAAAAATAATCATCCAAATCGGCCCATCGATAAAAAGTTATTTGGTGATAAAGTTATTCTTAAACATAAATTTAAAAAAATAGTTTAAATAGAAAACAGTTATATTAAACAATTAATTAGGAAAATTCTCCTTTATAAATTATAATTTGAAAGTTAATAAAATATAATATACAGTTGATTTATACGAGATGTACAAATTATAATCCCCCCTTCTAATAACTGACTGGACCACATTCTCATACATATTGGACAAATCGTTTTTTTAAAAAGATCCAATACTTCAGTTCCCAAGTAATTATATTATTAGTTAATTGCTTATTACAATATTTGGATTAATAAATTGATTATTTTATTGAACTGAGAATTATTTTTTCCTTTTCGTTTTTTGTTAAGTAAAAAAAAATTTAAGTACCTTTTAAAAAGTATTTTAGGTTACCAGATTTTTTTAATTTAAAATTTTAAAATATTTTAAAATCAATTAGCTAATATTTGATAAATTATGTTAGGTTTGTTTATCGTAAGCAATTAAACATTTAAATATCCTTCCAGTTTAAATGTCCTGCCTTTACAAATATTCCATTATTATCAGATTAACAAAAATTAAATTGCATTTTTTATCATCTTAAAACAATTTTGTGAAGCAGCTTTTAAAATGTTATTGTATAAACATCTGACATTTCAGTAAACAAATGTATAAACGTTTTTATTGTGATGAATACATTATAAAAAAAGAACAACAACAACTGTCACTCAAGAAATAAGCACCAAGCTCTTACGCCCGTGTATAATAGCTATTTCAAAGCTAAACGAAATATTAGAAAGCGAAGCATTTGCACTGTAGATTTCCAAAGGATGACATTCTTCGTTAAAAGTGGTATATCTTTTATTACTGCAACAAAATTGTACAGCATTTTTTATTAAACTGATTACACTAAATTAATGTCAAATTGATTGGCATTAAATATACCAGGTTAAAATGGAGTGCAGGGCACAAAACATTAATTCATGTATAACTCTGCTGAATATAATCAGATGATGCGTCTCAATATTATCCAATCCCTGATATTAAAATATTGTCAAACTATTGTGATTCGGTTGTAGCATATATTGGAGGATTTGTTTGTAGGTCTGTAATTAAATCTCTAATCTGCATTCAATGTAAAGAAGCGTTATAAGAGCAATATCAGTGCTGCCACAGCCTTAATTTCATTGAGGAAAAAAAATAAAGAGGCCCTATCACACCATCGAAAGTTGTAGTAAACCTGTGCAAAATTTCAGAAAAAATCATTAGGAGTGAATTTTATAATCTAGGAGAGCAAAGAGCAATTAAATTAAATACGCCTATCAAAATTCTAAAGAAAACATTCTAACAAAAACAACATTAATCTTTCACTAATTTAACTCGCCATTCATTTGAGTCCTTCTGACAATCATGTGCTTCGACTTATTGTCATCACATACTGTAATATTCGATATCACCATGAAACCAAGCGGTTGACAGAAAATATAAGTGGAGAAAATATACGCAGTGTCTTATCACGACTTATTATATTTAAAAATCAATAAGGAATAAGTCAATTTAATTTTTTGGGTAACTGAAGCTATTTTCGAAACTCCATTGGTAATGCTGTATGAAGAGGCTTCAAATTTACTTTTTATTTAGCAATACAAATGAAAACCTTTACTATGTATTAAAAACTGATTAAATTACAAGAATCAACTTTTTTAATAATAAAAATCAGTTAAGATTTTAAAAAATTCATCCTTCCTACAGGTTCATTTACTTTCATTATGGATGAAGAAATAACTTTGCGTCTTCATTTTTCTTCATCTATTCTTTCACTTGTGTTTGGCTAAGCCTCCATTATAACGATAGGAGTTGCGCGTTGTACGTGCTCTTTTAAAAATTCGTAAGTAATTGAATCAGCTATTGAAAGTCATTAAAAGTATACGTTATCGTTAGTTAATGCAATAAAGTTTTTTAAAAAAATCAGAAAACAGGTTATGCTTACTAATTTCTCCTGAAATCATCGACAAAAACAGCTGAAATTACATTGAGAACATACGCCGCCTTATGTTTTTGCCACTCGCGACATGGCGATCAGTGGACTTCCGGTGGCACCAGTAGCGCTCAGCGAAATGAATAGGGCACTGCCAGTCTCTTACTTACATTTGTCTCTGGGTAAGATCAACTATATGAAATGAGTAGATCGCTTATGTGGCCGCCATCTTTGGGCAATTTGAAGGCGGCGAAAAGTGGAACTAATCTCTATTGTTAGTGTAGGTGCCATTACTGTGATTGGCAGAACATCACCAGCCAAAGTGCCATTACTATATATCCGCTTTGTCGCCAACTGAGAAAGCACCCTCCCCCCACCAACATCATGCTTGTAGTCTGAAATTTCTTAAGCGACCTCTCCCAAATTTAGATGTTTTTTAATAAATGCGGTATATAATTTCATAAATACCTATAAATGATCATTCTGGTATCACTGAAATGACGATAACATGGTTGCATATCGACATCTTTTATGTATCAATAACCACTATATAAAAGATGACCAGGATTTTTACATGATAAAAACATTCTAAGACGCAGAAACATAAAAACACACCTGTGAAAGGTGAATCTTTAATACATCTATTCTAGAATTTAAAGCTGGACAAGAAATCAGCGTTGAGTTTACTGTTTGTCTATGCAAACTTCAAACTTAAACATACGATGAAGGCCATTTTTTGCCAACCAAAGCAATGGCCGACAGGCTTTCAAATGGGGGCGCGTTGGTGGCGCTGAAAGCAGCTCATGAGCGATCTACTCATTTCATATCGTTGGGCAAGATCGATTCCTGAACCCTTAGAATCGAGCAACCCGGTTTTAGAATCGGTTCCCTTCTTAACCGTGGCACCATCTGTTATCAATTCATTCAATTAAATATTAGTAAGCGTCCATTTTTAATGGCATAATTGATTACGCGGGGTTAGAGATAGAAGTACATTCGAAGTTAGCCATGCAAAGAATGAGGAATCTAGTAAAATAATAACAGGATTCTTGAAATATACTCTGAAATGGATAGGTCTCTAATTTTCCACATTTAAAAATGTTTCTCAGAATTTTTTTCGGTCATTTCGAAAACGTTTGTAGGCTCAGTACTTTTTAGCTTGTTCTTAAGTAAACAAGAGCATTTACATTTTAATGGTTGTAGGTGCGGCAAGTTTGTGAAATTTTAATCTATTTTAAACGAACGCTAGAATCGCTATTTACACTCCAAACTTTCTAAGAACCTTTACATTAACACCAATAGTCACATGGTGAGTATGACGTTCATGGAACCGGTTCCTCGCATGCGATTGGACTCTCCGCGATTTGAAGAAATGGACTCTCCCGGTTCCAGGAGTCATTCGCGCACAACCCTAGATTCCAGGGACGGTGAGAGACAGTCGTGCCTCCAGACTGAGGAAGCTAAGGAATTTTCCATGATGCCATTCTCACAGAATGAAGTTAGGAATACGAGAGATTCTCCGATGCTGAGTGACTTGTGCGAAACGACTTTGGAGTGTTCAACTAGGAGAAATAGACTGTTCGTGAGCGCGACCTACTACTGTGTTAAGAAAAATGACTGTCTTCAGCTTTCTTGATAGTACGCACAGTTCGTTAGTATCTCGCACCCCAATTTCCAACGAATCTACAGAAACGAGTGATTCGAGAATCTGCCGAGCCAACAGAGAAGTTACCCCGTCGCAGCAATATCATCAGCCGTTTGTCTATTCCTGCTAGCCAGCCAGCCGCCTAGATACCCAATTTTTACCACAACCACTACAAGGACCATTGTCTGCCTTTCCGACGTCAGCCTAGAAGATTGTCGTCCGTTTCGGAGAAATCAAGTCCGACTCACGAGTGTCGGGCATCTTTCCCTGGACCCTGCAACCTATCTAAGCGAAAGCCTCAGCTGTATCGCCCCTTATTTCAGGTGAGCCACACTGTCTCATTTTATTGTGCTCTACCTCTCTCTCTCTCTCTCTCTCTCTCAAAGAAAATTTTCTCCTCGAGCTCCCGCTCGTCTGCCACGTGTTTAATGTCACTTCATGCATCTCTGTTCTGAGCATGTTCTCGACCAGGGCGCTGGTACCTGTGCAGAAAGTGGCGGGCAGAGCTTAGGTAGTCGTAGCACTCCATTGAGATGCCAAGCACCACTGCTACACACAGGGGCAGCCGTTGCTGTGAGCCTCGAAGGGGATTGATCTGCACCCCTTTATGCCGTGGCCAAGGGCATAAGAGCCATGGTGATTCGGTTAACTAGGGATGGTTAGCAAACCTTCCCCTGACTAGTTCGACCACTGGGAACAGATGCTTCACCATACCAGAGTCTGGGGAGCCCTATCCACAGCCGTGCCTTATTCTGATCAGGGCCAACAAAAACAAAATTCGCATTGGTTAATTGTCTATGGGTGCTCTGGCGATATAACAGCCGGTTCAGGAACACCGACACCAAGCACAGGGTGGGAGGGAGAGGCAGCGTACCCCCCAAAAAAACACTTCTTCTTTCTCTTTCCTCTCTCTCAACTGTCCTCTCTTCTTTCTCTCACTCTTTCTTTCCTTCTCTCTCTCTCTCTTACTTTCTTTTCCGTTTCTTCTTCTCTTTCCTTTTTCTTATCTTTTCATCTTTATCTTTTTATCAGTATTTAATAAAGAATTATCATTCATAGAAAAATTATTAGAAATTATAAGAAAAACAGAAATAGCCACAGTTTTTTCAAAATGGCACGTGGAGGGGGCGACCAGCTGGTCTTATCTTTTCATCAAAAATGGCCGCTCCGTTGCCATGGCAACCAAAATGGCGGGCGAAGGAGACTTATCTTTTCATCTTATCTCTGCTGATAAAATGGGTCACGTGGGTGCCAATTGGGTTACCACCACCTGAGGCGAGGGCGTGATGGGCGTGGTTAACCGCCGCCATCTTGGTACCCAGATCCATGGGGTCAAAGATCATCTTGGTACCCAAAGGGCTGGTATTACTATCATCCATGCCTTCAGTTACGTCGCTATTAGACAGTAAATGCTTGGATGGATTCATGTATTATGTATTAACGTTTTACAACGCGATAACGATTTATTAACTCCATTACCTGTATAGATTACCTACGTGTTAGTAGGTGTCACCTTAAAATCTTTTATTCTTTACCTTTTATTTACTTATTAAGAACTGTAAATCCAGTTATAACTGCCGCCAAATAGTTGAACGATCTTTTTGACATGCGCAGTAAGTCATCTCATCAACGTGCTTTGTCTGGATTTTACCCATGATGCACTTGTTGTACTATAGTAATGGTGGAGATATCGTTCAAACGTGGAAAGCCTATTAAAAGTCACTATTAAAAGCCTATATAAAACAAATTGCATTCGAGTCGAGTATTCTGCGTCATTTTTTAATTTATTAATTTATTAATTTCATTTATTAATTTTATTTATCTATTTAAAAGAAAAAATAAATATAGAAACTAAATATAAATACGAAAACAATGTTTTGAAAACGAAAGCGGATGTTTCATGGAATAGCTAAGCGATTTACTTCCCGTTAACGTCTATTGGCTGGCATTAGAAATGACCTCATCCTGTCGTTCAACTTACGTGGCGGCAGCTATAGTTATTTGAATAAAAGATAGTTATCAACTAAACCGTATGTTCTTTGTGTCTCTTACATGTTTAAACTATTTCCCCTGCGCTGGTAATCTGATACATGATATGTCTAAAAAGACTTGGCAATATTTTTCAAAAAAAATACGTTAACAGTATGTTTAAAAACCTTGTAAGTATGTATTAATTTTTTAATGAAAAAAGTGTCTTTCTGTTGGGGGGGGGGGGGCATGCATTATTAACTCCAAATAGCTTATCAGTGCCAAACAAGTTAGTTTCAAAAAATATTCGTCTCAATGTGAAGAGTCTGTACATGTCAAATTTATTGACTTTGATTCACTGATATGTAAGCTACAGTTTTAGAAAAACAAATAATAGTCTAAAAGGGCATAACCAATTGCCTTAACGTTAAGGCACAGTTTAAGGTACCCTCTAACAATGTGTTAATTTCATTTGGTTTTGCTTTCTGCCGTTTCAGAGGATTTACTGCACAAAATTGGACATATACGTATACACAGAAATATTTTTTCAAATTTTAACTTACCGTCTCGACTCAAGAACTTATAAATTGATTTTAGAAAAAAAAATTGAGTTGAGGAAAGGAATAAAAGGCCATCAGTACTTTTAAGGAGCATAAAAGTACTGATTCGTTTTTGAAAAGCGATCATGGTGTTTGAACAGATTTGAAAATACAGAACCATTCCATTTCTCTCTGGAACGCCGACCCTCTAAACACAGGTAAACCATTACCCCTCTGACTAAAATAGTAACGTGAAATTGCCTCTTGGTTCGGATGATAGGGGATGTGCATCTTGAAATAATTTGAGCTTGAGTAGGAGAGAAAAGAAATCACAAACGCTATACAGTTGTTTCTTACGAAAATTTAATCTTCAAGCCTGTTTTCCCCTGATAAAAACGTGAGCAAATCGCCATGGTCTGAATGAATAGCAATTTCAATTTTGTTGATATTTTTACTCAAGGGAAAGTAGTTTGGTGGAAAAGTCTGATAAATAACTTCTCACCTGACATTGATACTGGGATGATCCGTAGGAGTGGGGCGAATGTATATCCCACAACTTGAAGTTGGATAATTTCTGTATACAGATAATAAACATGTATATCTCGTGTAAGGTCAGTTGGGATCGACCTTTCACCAATGACTAGGTTTAGATCAGAAAGATTGGCTTGTAAACCCAATGTGAAACACAGTCCTTCACTAAAACTAATACTAAAACTAAAACGGAAGTCGAAAATAATAGATTTTAGATTCTATTTGCACCTGGAAAGAAATGGAAAAAATGCTTAAAAATGGTTAATGTTTTTTGCAAAAACTTGTTCTACGTGCTTTTATTGCGCAAAAGGTGAAGGGAAAAATTTTAAAATAATGCTCTCGCAAAGATTTAAACTCTTAATCTATTTACCTAAAATGTACAGCGTTTTCCAATGCGACACTGAAACCATTATTAAATAGGGTGACAAATATTACTCCCTTTTACACTCTCTTCAATTTTGTTTTGTCAAATTTCTGAAAAATAAAGGCCCACACAATAAGATGATTGACCTTTGGAAATATGGAGCAATACTTTCAGCATAGACATCATTTTGTCTTATTTCAAGTGAGCACCCATGACATTACTGTGTTACACCGCTGTCGCTTCCTGCGTTACTCGCGAATTATCCTCAACTCAAAATCGATACATTCAAGCATTCTCATCCAACTGATATAGGAACTCACGCACCCGAGTTGGTCAATTGTGTAGATTTTTTTTGTTTTTAAGAATTATGAATAGTTGCGTTGCGAGAGATATTCCTCTGATGCCATAATATCAAGGTCCCTGCAATATCAATCGTGGTTTTTTTTCTTTGCATAAAAGCGTACAAAACCTTTTTCATGGGAATGAAATAATCGTTTGGCTTCTAAATAGGAGCATTTGCTTTTTTGATAGAATCAATTGGATCTCTCTCGATGTTCCAGGGCCAGCAATATTTGAAAACATTTTCGTTTACCAGGGTGGGCCGTAAATTGTCATGAAAGAAAATTTTCTTGACTTTTGAGTTACAAAATGGCGTGGGGAAAATGTGTGAAATTGCTCTCAGCACTAGTGCCTACACGTTCACTGTAGGAGAAAAATCTGTAAATAAATTTTAGGAGAATATTGTTAATACAGATTTCTCTTTTAATTTTTGTAATATTTTCTGCTCTAAAATGAATCCAAAGACAGCATTTACAAAAACGTCGAAAAAAACTATTTTTGTGAGCAGTTTGCCGAGACGAAGGCTCAACCAACGGTGGCAGAACGGTATAATATAAATGTTAAGAGTATCTATATAATTAAAATAAAATTTGTTTTAGCTTTTTCTTAATTTTTTCTCCTAATTGGACAGTTTGCTGACTGGCCTTCTTGGGTGGATCTACAGATGATCGGGCAACTTTTGGTCAGCTAAGCCTCTTTGAGGTGTGTGTCCCTGCTAAATACTCAAGCCTATCCTCCAAGTCCAGAAAAGTGTCCACGGAGCGGAGACGATGTTACATTATTTCAAGCTCCACGTTAATCCATATATATATATACTAGCATAGGTACCCGGCGTTGCCCGGGATAATTACACTTGTACAAACTTTTCCTTTCATTGTTAGTCATGAGATATATATTGTTGGTTCATGCAGTGTGTTTGTGAATTGCGTGCTGATACCATTGTTGATACCTATTGTTGTACCAACTTTGCCTTGCATTGTTGGTCATGAGATATTTCTCATTAATATGCCTTGCCATAACCATGAATATCGATTTTTAATCGATATTTATTATTTTTCCGAATTCTGAGGTACACAGTGACCTTCCTCATGCTTTAAAGGTCATGTATGCGAAATTTTATCAAGATCGGAATAAAACTGTAGATTTGTATAAAAAACATACAGATAAACAGACCCACAAACATCCTTCTTTATATATATAGATAGATAGAAGATTATAAATCAGAGTCCGTTGGAACGTTTGTCCTTTTACAACTCAGTAAATACTCAACGAATCTCCACGAAATTTTCTATGCACGTAGTTAGTGTCACTGTGCTTTAGGTAGGGTACTTTTTATATCGTATTTATATTAATTTTTTAATTTATTCTTAGTTTTCGAAAAGTTAACCTGTTTTCAAAGGATGTCTCTAGATGGCGATACTATCTTATCGAAAAGTTGAAACTGTCAGCTGATGTTACGTATATGTTGCTGAACACGGAATAGTCGGCTGCGTGCTGACAGTTTTGTTACGTTGTACGATCGTTAAATTTTATTGTTAAGTTTGAGATATAAGCAAATTCATGCAACAGAGGGGACTAAACTCGTTCTTCCAAAAATACAGCAATCCAGTTGCTGACTAGAACAACAGAATTTGCGCGTGTGCACAGACCAGGGGATTTTAGTTATATACTATTGTAACCTTAATTTGACATATTAATATTATTTTATTAACTAATTTCGTTTATAGAAGCAAAATTACTATGTAATGATTATCTGGTACAGAGGGTAGATTATCGCAAGCGATAATCTGCGGCACCTACTCCTACGAGGGAGTTTTGCGCCATCCCATTAAATAACGACTGCTACGAGATGACAGTAGCAGTCGGGACCGACGGCTTAACGTGCCCTCCGAAGCACGGGGGGTTTCATGATGGAAGAGCTGCTGTGGGTAAACGAACCAGAGGCTGTCACCAACTGCTGGAAAACCAGCTATTGTCAATCGGCAAATGGGTCAGACCAAAGTCCCCCAACAGCCGCGCCCCAAATAGCTGTCCCGCCAGCGGTGGCCCTCAAGCCCAGGCCGTCACCCAACCAGCAGCTGGCCGCGCCTGAAGTTGCTGAATTCCATCGATTGGCAAGCCAACCGACGAGACAATCAGGCCACGGCCACCCCAGCCAATCATGTAATGATTAAAGAGACCATAGCTAACGATATGAAATGAGTAGATCGCTCATGAGTATAGTCACTGTATAAGAGTTCTTATACAGTGACTCTACTCATGAGCTGCTTTCAGCGCCACCAACCATCCCCATATGGAAGCCTGTCGGCCATTGCTTTGGTTAGCAAAAAAATGGCTTTCATCGTATGTTTACGTTTGAAGTTTGCGTAGACAAACACAGTAAAACTCAATGCCGATTTCTTGTCCAGCTTTAAATTGTAGTAATAGATATATTAAAGGTTCACCACTGACCTTTCACAGGTGTGTTTTTTCTCTTTCTGCGTCTTAGAGTGTAAAAATCCTGGTCATCTTTTATATCGTGGTTGTTGATACATAAAAGGTGTCGATATTCAACCATGTTACTGTCGTTTCAGTGATACCAGAATGATCGTTTATAGGTATTTATGAAATTATATTCGCTACTTTCAGTGAATAAAGAGGGCGCTGAAAAATGGCTGCGAAAGTAGGGTCCTTCCATTTTTAAACTAAAAAATAGACGATTTTTTAGGATAAAAATACGTTCTAATAACTACTAAGAGAGAATGTTATCTGGGATTGGTGTTGTTATATAAGCAGTGTTTAAACTACGGTAAATCCTACTTAGCTCAGTTCAAGTAATGCCACCAGGGCAGCGCCACTTAAACTGAAAGTAGCGAATACCGCATTTATTAAAAAGCATATAAATTTGGGAGAGGTCGCTTAAGAAATTTCAGACTACAAGCACGAGGTTGGTGAGGGGTAGAGGCTGCTTTGGCTGGTGATGTTCTGCCAACCACAGTAATGGCGCCTACACTAACAATAGAGATTACTTCCACTTTTCGCCACCTTCAAATTGCCCCAAAGATGGTGGCCACATAAGCGATCTACTCATTTTATATCGTTGACCATAGCTTAATTTCAGCATCAATAATGCAAAATTTCATCATACAAACCAATGACATATATTAAAGATAGACCCGGAAACCTGCCAGCATATTTGAAGTGACCTCGCAAACAGGTTATGGTCGTTTACTCATCGAATCCTTTAAAGATGCTACACAGGAGCCCATAGTTATTTGCTACTCGATGTAACTCAAAGTGGACTAGTGAACCGTCATAGCCGAAAGTGAGCAAAACACATTGCTAAACATGAGGGTACCTGATTAATAATTCTTTCACACTCCGATCACGGAATGGATAAGCTTATCTTTTCGTTAACTTTGTATTTGAAGTATTTGATTATATTTTGTAAACAATTTTTCGATCATGGTTTCAATTTCAATTTCGTTTCGATCATCTTTCAGTACGTATTTTCGATTTATGGTTATGGGAAGTGATTCCTGATCCTTTTTCATATCAATTTGTACGGTTGTATGGTTTTGAATTAATTATTCTTCGGGCCCAAAATCGTCAAAAACAAAGAAACCACACAGCTAACAACACCATGGCTTCAACTGGCTTCACTTTGGTGGCGATGTTAACAATAGGATTTGGGATCTACCTTTAATATACGTCATTAGAACAAAGAGCCCGAGCAACGCACGGCAGGCATCACAGTTAGGCTTTTGTTTTCAAAGGATGTCACTAGATGGCGATGCCAGACGAAGAATGTTTCATTTTATTCATTTTTTCCAGGCTTTCGAGGTCGCAGGTATATATTTTCAGGAAGCTTGCTTCTCTCAGGTCAGTTATACGTTGCTTGCTCCCACGTGTCCAGCTGTCGAAATCTACATGATTTTGCGCCACAGGGGAAGACATACAACGTTGTTTACCGAAATGGACTTGAATGCACAACTACTTTACAATCTATGCCCAGCTTGCCTGTGTAACTGATTCATTTATCTTATTTTTTTTTCATTATTTACTTTTGTACATATAATTTAATTTTCTTTTGTTCCCAGTTCATTGTTCATAAATCATCATTTTTGGTTGAAAATGATTATGAAAGGTTTGGAGAAGGCTTTCTAGACTGTTTCTCATTTTCTTGCATTTCGTTCATACTTTGTTAATCATAGTTCAATTTTTAACACAACAAACAATTGTTAAAAAAATTACTCAACGCATCTTTTCCACCTGGGCGAAGCCGGGTAATATTGATAGTTTTATTAATATTTTTCTATACATTGTGGTTAAATGCATCAAGTACTGTCGTATACTGACTCTTGATGCATAATCATAAACATTACTCAAAATTCGTGTTTAATCTTGTGATTATTAGGACCGATAGGTACTTATGTTTTCACAATGTTTGTCTGTCTGTCTGTCTGTCTGTCTGTTGGTGCTCTAGCGTTTGAACGCTTCCGAATTTTCGACTTCCGTTTTCGCCATTCGACAACTTAAGGAAATCGGAAGACTGAGTTCGTTGGTGGAAAAAAATCGGTGAACTAATTCCAGTTCAAAGGGTCACAAATAATTTAGGGGACCACGTTTTTCACTATACAATTCCATGTATAAATCCTGTGAACTGCCAAATGCTATACCTAAAGCAGAGAAAAGGCTTGTGAATTAAGTAAAGGCACGTGATGGTCTTTGATGGTCAATATCAGTCAGAACTGGTTCAGGGATATGTGGTTTAGTGGTAGCATTATGGTCCACTGCAAACTTTCAATGCTAAGATATGGCATGTATTATATCAAACAGCTTGGAATAACATGTCATGGTTGAATATTAACGTAAAATTGATGACAGTCGACATAGGTTCAATGGTATGTGGTTTCATGGAACGATTATGGTTCAGTGGAAACTTAAATGCTCAGATTTGGCAGTGTTTTATAGGCAATTTTTGTTGAGTGAATAAAGTTTTATTACTAATTATTATAAAATATTTAACCAAGCAAATTGTCACAAAGCCAGTATAAATATTTTAGATTTAGCGATACAATTATTTCAAGAAATAAATTCCAAAAGTGTTCTGTGTGAAGTAAAATAAGGCGATAATATGTATTGATATATGAATTTTATTTAACAAATTTATTTCATCTGCACTATACATTTTATGCAGCTTTTTGCGACTGCATTTTTTATTTTTCAAAATGCAACTTACAGAATTAGAAATGTATTTTGCAGAAATAAAATTCATTCTATCGAATTAAAAAATGTAATTTGCTAAAAAATAAAAAATTATATTCCGACATTAAAATTCAGGTTGTAAATTACAATTTTTTGCGAATTCTTAAATGGATTCCTCAAATTTAAAAATGCTGTTTGCAAATTAATAATGCATTTTGCAGACTTAAAAAATACATTTTTTTAGAATAATTTTGCCAATTAAAAATGTAGGTTCTGACATTTAAATTCAGCTTGTGAATTATCTTTTTACGAATTCTTAAATGAATTTTCCAAAATAAAATAAAATGCAGTTTGCAGAATTAAAAATGCAGCTTGTGAAACAAAACATATTTTCCAAAATAAAAAGACCTTCTTGTGAAATTTTCAAATCCTAAGATTGAAGGGGGGAATTGTGTATAGAAAGAATAAGAAATAGGGAGGAATAATTCTTACCCCATTTTGTTAATTTCCATTATATGATCCCAGTTTTTACCCCGTTGTTTACCCTCAATTTTATCCCTAACAATTAGTCCCAAGTTTTAATTCATTTTTATTTCCAAAGCAAATACCCACTTTTTTGGCCCCATTTGTTATCTTCTACTATTTAACCTCGCTTTTTATCATAATTTTTATCTCCCACTATTAAACCCACATTATATTTTACATTTTTCTCTGTCCATTTCTATCTCCTTTTTTTATTTCCAATATATATTCCCTTCATTTAAGGAAATTGGCCTATTAAAGCGAAATTAAAAATGGGATAATAAAAGGGACTAAAGTAGAAGCTTAAAAAGTCGAGGAGGTGAACCGTCGAGGATAAGTAACATCAAAAGGTGGGGATTAAAAAATGAGTAAGAAGTCTCCTTACCAATTTTTTATTCTTTTTGTCCATTTCTTACCCCCTTTTAATAGCTCATTTTTGCTCAATTGAATTTGAAAAGCTTCTTTTTTTTTATTTCGCAAAATACAGTTTTTTTTTTTTTAATTTTGAAAAGTTTTTTTTTTCTTTTTAATTCCGCAAATATTTTTTTGCAAATTACATTATTACGTGGCGGAAGAATGAAGCTACTTATCGTTTTCACAATGTCCGTCCGTCCCCTTCATTTATTATTTCAGCATTTTTTAAGGTAAAAGGTTGAAATTCGGAATGTAGCTTACTATGGCCATGCGCACATAAACTATTTAGTTTGGTTTTTATTGGACCACTGCGGTCGGAGTTTCGGGGGCGGAAATTAGAGGGGACCAAAAGGTATACGCGTATTTATGCATATAAAGGAGTGAAATTCGGTATATAGATTCCTCTAACATAAGCAAGATCAACATTGCTCTGAAGTTTGGGCCAAATTGTCCCAATGGGATGGGAATTGTGGAGGTGGCAGTTACTTGGTCTTTAGAACTATGGCAACATATGGCATGTCGTATATCATTGGATTGGAAATTATGAGAAACATAAGAAGATAGAGCTCTTTTACACTTTCTAAATACTACGTTCAAGAAAATCAATTTTTCGATTTAAAAAATTGGGGAGGGGGGTTAAAAAGTGAGATAAAACGGTAAAAAAAGATGATCTTAGGGCTTCCTCCACTCGCGAGGATTAACTTCTTGTTTTAGTTTGAAAATACATGTTGAACTTTGCAAAATACATGTTTTATTTCACAAGTTGCAATTTTAATTATGCAAACAGCATTTTTAAATCTGAAGAATCCGTTTAAGAAGTCGCAAAAATTTGTATTTTACAACCTAAATTTTAATGTCGGAATATACATTTTTTATTTCTTGGCGAGTTAGGTTTTTTTATTCTACGAAATGCATTTTTAATTCTATAGAATGAATTTTATTTCTGCAAAATACATTTTTAATTCTGTAAATTGCATTTTGAAAAATGCAGTTGCAAAAAGCTGCATAAAATGTAAAGTGTGATGAAATAAATTTGTTAAATAAAATTCATATATCAACACACATTATCTCCATATTTTATTTCATACACAAACTTTCGGAATTTATTTCTTGAAATAATTGAATCGCTAAATCTAAAATATTTTTGTTGGCTTTATGACAATTTGCTTGGTTAAATATTTTATAATAATTAGTAATTAAACTTTATTAACTTAACAATAATTAATTACCTAGGCTATAAAACACTGGCGGAAGGAACAAAAAAAAAAACAAGTCTGGCAACCGAAATGCCCAGGACCGATAGGATTTTAAAGAAATCGAGAACGAAAAGGAAAGCATTTGATTTCTAAAGAAGCCTTTCATTGTTATGAATTAGATGAGGTTGCTAAGGAAGACTGTGGTTGTTAAGCAAGGCGTACTTCTAAGGGAAACGTATAGTTCAAACTGAATAAAACTATCTGAAAAGTTAAATGGAGAAAGTAGCATTTCTCTATAGATTAGAACATATACGAATCCTTTAATTTTGTTAGTATTCCTATTTAATAATCTTTCTTCAAAAACTATTGCCAACGCTTTTCTACATAAGCATGTATCATTGAAGGGATGAGTGGCTACTAGCTATTGTTAAAATTTGCCTAACACAAACTAATTATTGATAATATAATGCGTAGGTGTCACGTATGAGAAAGCTGAGCGCAGTGGAAAATAAACTACAGCATAACACAGTAGGTAGGAAATAACAGAAGTCGGTTTAATTTTCTAAAAAGCAAAATACTAATGGTTAGAATCTTGCGAATAGCTGATCGCAAGGACAGCGTCCACCACAACCACAGCCAGAGTAGTGGGGACGATAGCTAAACAAACTAAAATTACACAATCTATAGAAGAACCCGTTATGATTAGCCACTTACGCTATACAAATCTCATAGGGCTGTCACTTGCGCCCATATACACATACGGGATATTTGGCCTCCTTTTACTTGAAGGGTCGGCCAAATCAATGTACACAATATATTTAATAAATTGTGGAATTCTGTCAGAAGTAGAAACAATCGTGAGGTCTCAATTCTACCGCAGGGGTTCCAATGTCCCCTCTATCAGTAAGCGGCGACGCCTCGGCGTTTGATACCCATTAAGGGATTTATACGTACTACTGTAATAGAGAAAGATAAAATAATATTAATTATCTCTTCTTAAAGTAGAGTAAAAAGGCACTCCCTAGATCCAGAATTTAAAGTACTCATTTAATCTAAAAGCTCAAATAGTAATAGTAAGATTTACCTGGACTATAGGTATGAGAGGCCTTCAAACGTAGATGGTGCCCAAATCATCTCTATAATAGGCAGTGAGCCCCCAGGGCATAATGAGCAACAGCTCGGTTTCGGGAGAATGAGTTATTAATGAACTGCTATGAATAATTGAGAGCGCTAGGGACGAACTACGCGCTCTAACTAACACCAAATAACGCAGCGCAAATTCTAATGCATTAATAGGCTGCCGGACTATCGCAGTGGCTCGAAGGAGCGTACAAGAGCCGCGATAATGACAATAAAAAGCAAAAGAATACTCACAGACGCAGAAGCTAAGCTGGCTGACGCTCTCGTTTTGGTTAACAAACCATTCAAATGTCTCAGCTACTGACTGGACCTGTTTATTGTCCGACACGTTCGAAATAGCTGAGGTCGAAGCGGTTAATGGAGTTGACGAAGCAACGACAGGCCTAACCTCTTTATGGCGACGCAAACGTGACTCGCTGAGGCGCTGCAACGTGTTCGACGCAGTAGGTTTTTCCGGCGGCGAAATATGCTGCTTCGCGCGGAACGCCGTCGCTTTGGCTTCGTTTCTCTCACTCCTATATTCCCGAGAAACAGGCTTCTTGGCCAACAACGTAGGCCAAACGTTCGAGCACTTTGTGGTCGCGGCGGGTTGGTCGTCGTCGACCGTCTCGAACGCTGGATTCTTCCTAACTGACCTAGAAATAACGTTCGTCGGTTGTCTCGTCACTTCCGCCTTCATCTTCCTCCTACGTCGCCCTCTTTTCCTATTCCTCTTTTGATAACCCTTCCCGATCGCATCAATAGATGGCGCCACTAATAACTGGGTTATCTCTTCTTCAGCTTCGTGATGAGGATCCGCTGTCAGCTCGCGTGACAGTAGGTAGTTACATGCCATATCTTAGCAGTGAAAGTTTCCAATAGTTTCATAATGGGATCAATAAAACACGAATCATGGAACCAATTTCAATTATCATTAATTTTACGTTGTAACATCTCCGTTCTTGACTACAAGGATGATCATATTCATAGTAGGGTGCCATTGTGACACATCTACCAAAATCTCCAATATAATCAAAGACAGAGTGTCGGGTTTGTTGAATTTAAAATAAATTAACTCAAGAGTGAATTACTTCAAATTGAAATAATTAGGCAAGGTTTTAAAATCAACCAAAATAATCTTTATTTCAGGAAAATTTATATCAATCAGAAAACAAAGGCTAAATGCTAAGAAACTTACATGCTAAATCCTAATTCTAAAAATCTATATGTATTTAACTGGATTAAATATGACTAAATTCAAAATGCAGCTGCTGATTAACTTTAATCTAAAGAAGCATTCTACACATCAAGGGCTAAACCAAATGCAAATAGTGCCTCTATCTTAATCTTATATCAGGTTTTGCTACTGTGACAAATCAATATAAAGTCTCACTAAATCTTATTTCTAAAGTTCACTTAATTCAATAATTCAAAACAACAAAATGGGTCTCGCAAAAGAAAACTTATTAACTTACAGTTCTTGTCCACTAAGCCAAATTCTCCATACACTACACATAATCACTTTAAAATATATCTATATATATCCAGGGGCACTCATAATATCAAGCACAACACTAAATTTCACTTCTTGTAAAGCACACACTATTTTGCCGTGAAGATTGACCGCTTTGCGTTGATAAAGGAATCTGGATCTGCTACCTCATGAGTCCGTTACTCCTCAAACAGTCTAAGGTAAGATCGACAGGCACCTGCACCATTTCCAAAACTCAAGACGTGGCTTGTTGATTCCTAATTGCCTCCTAAATCGACTTGTATTCTCTAAGTAATCTCCTCCCTGGTTGATTTGTTTCTCTCATAATGTATTGCTATGAATTTCCATATCACATTAATTCTTATTTCAATGGCTTGATCATCTTACCTTATTCACATAAATGGGGGATTCGCATATCATCATCATCTTAATTTGATTTCATCTCATTCTCAGTATATTCTCATAATCGGAAGTATTTCTTCACATATCTTATCCAAATATATATTAATGGCGGGTCATCCCTAGTTAATGAAGATGCAAGAAGGTTATGGTCCATGATGTGTCGGCTTTCAGTCGTATGATAGTTTTCATACACCAAGGAACCTGTCCCAGGAGATCCCCTTCCCAAAGCATAATTTCACTTTTACTATCCTACTATTCATTCATGGCACATCATTCCAAGTCGTTTGATATATTACATGCCATATTTTTGCATTGAAAGTTTCAATGAACCATAATGGGTCCACGAAAAGCAGGTACCTTTGAACCGATTTTGACTATTAATAATTTTGTTATATTCATTCATGGCACATCATTCCAAGTCGCTTGATATATTACATGCCATATTTTAGCATTGAAAGTTCCAATGAACCATGACGGTTCTACTAAACCACATACCATTGAACCTATTTCGACTATCATTAATTTTACTTTAATATTCAATCATGACATGTTATTTCAAGCTGTTTGATATAATACATGCCATATGTTAGCATTGAAAGTTTTCATTGGACCATAATGGTACCACTAAACCACATAACTTTGAATTCTGACTGATAATGACCATCAAGGAAGACAATCACGTGTCTTCACTTAATTGACAAGCCTTTTCTCTGCTTTAGCTATGGAGTGCCAAAGGGAGAACAACATTTGGCAATGCACAGGCCATTTATACATGGAATTGTATAGTGAAAAACGTGGTCCCCTGTATTATTTTTGACGTTTTGAACCGGAAGTAGTTCACCGATGTTTTCCACCAACGAAGTCAGTCTTCCGATTTCCTTCAGTTGTCGAATGGCGAAAACGGAAGTCGAAAATTCGGAAGCGTTCGAAAGCTAGAGCACCAACAGACAGACGGACGCACATTCTGAAAACATAAGTACTTATCGGTCCTAACAAAGGAACTCTTAAAAATTGGAAGGTAATTCAAAACTTCAATTTGTGTACAAGATAACTATAAATGAACATGTACAATTCAGGAAATAATTCCTGTTGAGGTTAATAAATTTTTTTTTACAAATTATTGCTTTTATACGTTGTCTTTCCATAAATATTTTATAGTTTAAACACTGTAAAGTAGCATAAATGAATAATTGATGCAGGCATTTTTATGTTTTAGACTAAATTTTTAGGACCGATAAGTACTTATGTTTTCACAATGTGCGTCCGTCCGTCCGTCTGTCTGTCTGTCCGTCCGTCTGTCTGTCCGTTGGTGCTCTAGCTTTCGGACGCTTCCGAATTTTCAAGTTCCGTTTTCGCAATTCGACAACTTAGGGAAATCGGAAGACTGAGTTCGTTGGTGGAAAAAATCGGCGAACTACTTCCGGTTCAAAAGGTCAAAAATAATATAGGGGACCACGTTTTTCACTATACAATTCCATGTATAAATTGCCTGTGCATTGCCAAATGCTGTTCTCCCTTTGGCACTCCATAGCTAAAGAGAAATGGCTAGTGAATTAAGTGAAGACACATGATCGTCTTCCTTAATGGTCAATATCAGTCAGAACTGGTTCAAGGGTATGTGGTTAAGTGGTACAATTATGGTCCACTGGAAACTTTCTATGCTAAGATATGGCATGTATTATATCAAACAGCTTGAAATAACATGTCATGATTGAATATTTACGTAAAATTAACGATAGTCGAAATTGGTTCCAAGGAACATGGTTTAATGGACCCATTATGGTTCATTGGAACTTTCAATGCTAAAATATGACACGTAATATATCAAACGACTTGGAATGATTTACCGTGAATGAATATAATGTAAAATTAATGATAGATCAAATTGGATCAAAGGCACCTGGTTTCGTAGAACCATTATGCTTCATTGGAACTTTCAATGCTAAAATATGACATGTAATGTATCAAACGACTTGGAATGATGTGCCATTAATGAATATAACGTAAAATTAATAATAGTCGCAATTGGTTCCATGATTCGTGTTTTAATGATACCATTATGAAACCACAGGAAACTTTCAATGCTAAGATATGGCATGTAATTACTTACGCCTTATTTTATCAACCGTTAGTGTTAGGCAAATTTTAACAATAGCTAATCATTCCTTCAATGGTACAAGCTTACGCAGAAAAGCGTTGGCAATAGTTTATGAAGAAAGAATAGACCCTTACACAGATTTCATTAAATAGGAATGATTACAAATTAAAGGATTCGTATATGTTCTAATCTATAAGGAATTGCTACTTTCTCCATTTAACTTTTGAGGTAGTTTATTCAGTTTGAACTATACATTTCCCTTAGAAGTACGCCTTGCTTAGCAACCAGAGGCTTCCTTAGAAACCTCAGCTGATTCTTAAGAACGAAAGGCTTCTTTAGAAATCAAATGCTTTCCTCGAATGCTTTAAAACCTGTCGGTCCTGGGCATTTCGGTTGCCTGACTTGTTTTTAATTCAAACAATATAATTGTATATTTCATTAAAGATCTATGAACAAAATAAGTTCTTTTGCATAGAAAAAATTGAAGATAACTTTAGCATAAGAAAAGCATATCTGAAAACTCGTTCTGTAGTGAAAATTTCCATGTTATTTTTACGTAAACGTCTTCATAAAATTTTCAGAAGTATGATTTCAGAACGTTGATTGTAAGTGAATTAAAAAAAAAGAAAACTGAATCTGTTAACTGATGGAATAAATAGCGGCAGTAAATTCAATTACACAAGTTTCGTAATGAAAAACGGAAAAATACCGCTAAAACTCAACGTGATTAGCATGCTACAGGATGATCCAAAAGTCAGTTCCGTTAAAGTTGCCCCCATTGGCCTTTTTGACTTAACATGTAAGAGTCAAAATTTCCTTCGAAATTACTCTACCCTCAAAAAGAGATTGCATTCGTTTCATTGAGATTCGGGCTGTGAGCTAGAGCTCTGTCCTGTTGATAATTAGAGGACGTATGAGAGTTCAAAATTCGAGCAGCATTGTTTCTTGAATCCAAACCGTCACCATGCAACTGAGATATACTGAAATGCATGTCAAGCGTATGGACAAGATGCCTTGTCAACAAGGAAAGCTCAGTATTGGTTTTCTAAATTCCTGGATGGAGATGAATCCCTCTAAGATAACGCCCGCTCTGGACGACTGCCTGCTGTTAATGAAGATGCACTGAAGGCATTTATTGCGGCTAACAAATGCTAAACCTGTAATACATTACCACAGTGACAGAGGGAACCGTGCATAATCATTTTTGCATACAGGGAAAAGTCAAAATATTGGATAAATGGGTCCTCCATAAAATGTAATGACTAGCGCTTTGCTCTTCCTTTCTCCAACTTAATCCAAGGAGAGCCACTGATGGACTGAATAATACGTGACATGAAAAATGGGTCCTGTACATAATATTCATGAATTTTTACCTATGATTATCACCAGAAGAACGTCCTAGAAAGGCCGACTTAGTGGCCAAAAACGTTAGAGCTTACGCTTTCCAGATAACGAATCCGTTGGGTCGCAGATATGGGTGTTTGTATTTGTTCCCGGAATGCGTTGAGAGATAATAATCATGTTGAATACTCAGGACTGGATGAGGAAATATTAGTCATGTGAAAGGGCGCCAAATGACCTAGCTGTTGGCGTGCCTATAAAACCTATCGAACTAACTAGCCTCCTAGGAAGATCCCAAACAGGATCCATACGTAGAAAATGTTGCTGACCTTCTTCTGGATAGCAGTTGGAGTAATACACTTCGACTTGTTAATTTTAGATCAAGGTCAAACAGCACAGCACATGAGTACTGTGATATGCTTCAACAGGCTCTTCAGAAACTCTTCAATAACAACCTGCATTGGAAAATCGCAAATACTCCTTACTGCTACAGGATTATGCAAGATATCATACAGCTTTACAGACAGTTTTAGATCACCTAGTTTGGGTGGGAAACTTTGCTCCATCTTTCCATACGCATCTGATAAGACTATCTTCCACAGTTTATCATCTGTTAGATCATTGGATAATCATCTTAAAAAGGTTTGGTGCACATGACAGTTTAGAGATCACCATGCCCTCGAAATAGTTGGAGACTTTTTCACCTCCAAAATCAAAGGTTTTTACCAAAGACATGAGATTTACATTTCCCACCCATTGTAGACATGTTATTAATTGTAAGAGTTTTTTGATGAATAAATTAAATTACAAGAGTAAAAACTGTAAATTTTAAATATTATAATAATTTGTAATACACTACTTGACAATTGCTTAGGAACCGCAACATTTTTGTCAATAAATACTGTCCCAAGAAATAAACGTTACCAAAACTTCAGTAGACGTATTACAGTGATTCTATGAACACAAAATGGTATGGAATTTGAACTAAGGAAACGAACTTAATGGCAAAAGCAGAAGATGTATCATGAAGCATCAATGAGTGACTAAAGAAAAATGTTGGTTGTTTGTCACTGGTTTGAATGCGAGACCCTTAGTGAGTATTGCCTCCTCGAATCGCAAAGCATGTTTTGCATCTGTTTGGCATGCTTCCCACCAAACTGTTGAGAAGAGCAGTCGGGACCTTATCCCATTCTTCCTGTAACGCAGTTGCCAGTCTTGCAGCGTTCTGGGAGCAGGATTCCTTTGTGCCACACGTCTACCACAGCGTCCCAGGCATTTTCTAAGGGATTGCAGTCGGAGGAGCATGCGGGCCACTGCAAATGCTTGATATCCTCACTCTCAAGAACATCCTTTACTAAGTTCGCCCTGTGTGGCCGGGCATTGTCGTCCATGAACACAAAGTCTGGACCAACTGCTCCGGGGCCGTTCACAAATTACGTCATCCTTTTTCCAAATTTTATATCCAATCGCCCCCGGTGTCAGCACATGTCATATTTTTGTAAACCCTCCCCCCCTTCGGTCATACGTCATTCTGACACGAAAAGTGACAATTAAATTCTATTAATCAAGATGTATCGAGGTAATAAATAAAAAACAATGCAACCATACAGGGAAAAAACATTCCATTTATTGAAATATTTACACATCTTTAATTCATTGTGAGGTAGCCCAAATCTCCAAATCTTTAATTATTACGGACGTGTTTTATTGAGGTTAGTTCAGGAACGAACACGTCAGAAATAACCAATTCGCTAAGTCACACAAAAATCATCTTCAATACCAGGTCTGTAAATATGAAACCGGAATTTGCCTATAAATGGCCCTAGCTGTCAATGTAGTTACCGTAAAATCGCCATTTTCTTACTCGCTACAATAAAATTTTCATACAATAGCATAGTTTGTAATAGCGTTGAACATGTCGAATTTTGTGCTTGGAAACTACGATTTGCGGAGCATTAATTTTCTGTTACCATTTGAAGAAAACTGCTGCAGAATCGCATCGTATGCTTGTCGAAGATTATAGTAAGCATCCTCTTGGTAAATCATAGTGCTTTGGGTGGTTTAAAAAATTCAAAAGTGGCAATTTTGACGTGAGAAACGAAGAACGTGGAAGACACAAAGTTATATATTATGAGCTGCTGAAACCTGGCGAAACCAATAATACTGAACGCTACCGAAAACAAATGATCGACTTGAATCAAGCTTTGCGTGAAAAACGACTAGAATATCAAAAAAGTTAACACAAAGTGATTTCCCTTCATGATAATGCACCATCACACACAGCAAAACTTGGTCAAGGAAACGATTGCGGCGTTTAGTTGGGAAATACTTTCTTATGCGGCTTATTCACCAGACTTGGCTCCGTTCGATTACTACGTAATTGAACGGCCTCGGTGGCTCAGGCGTTGCGGAAGGGAAGTAAAGCCGTTGGTCCCGTGTAGTTAAAGAACCCTTGCGAGACAAAATTTGCGGCCCTTATAACGCCGTCCTGAAATGACCATGGCAGTTGAAAAGGACGTTAAAGGACAAGTACCACTTAAAATCCAATTTTTGTTACATAAATGGCCCTTCACCGAACTGCTCCCCTGGCAAACGCCATACTCAAGTACGCTCATCCCATCGGTTCGGTTAGGTGTGAAGTGTGTGATTCGTCACTCCACATTAAGGTCTTCCAGCGGTCCATCGAAGAATATTATCGCTCTTTACACCAGGCCACATTACGCTGGGCATTTACAGGGGTGATTCTAGGCTATGGGCAGCAGTTTGACCGGTACACTGTAAGGCATCGAGCTCCCAATGAATCGCTATGGTGTTGACAGTTGTTCCTGTTACCTGCTGGAAGTTCTGCTTCTGGGCCCATTCTGCTTCCGTATCAACTGCTTCAGTGCCCTCCGGACTCTATCGATCAGCGTGCGGGCCACTTCCATGACATCGTCTTTCCACTTTGTGAGAATAGCACCCACGCTCGACTTTGGCAAGTTCAGTGTCGCTTCTATGGCTCACAGACTAACTACTGAAGTGGCAGCGTATAACTACTCCACGTTGAAAATCGCTCATCTGCTTTGATAGTGGCATATTACCTCAGCACGTGGTAACACGCCAAATGACGAATATAACTAATATACAAGGTCTTTATAATTAAAGTTCCATTTTAACATAGCCATTAAAAAAAACTACTGGACCAAAAGCTATTGTAGATTCAACAACTACTGGCACAGCGCTATCGTAGATTGAACAACGCCGAATTCATCATTTGCATGGATATGGGAAGTCAGAAGGAGAAACTTTATTTATTTTATTTATTTAAGAAGAAAGTTAAAAATAGAAATTGCTTCAATGCTCAACAGGAACCGGTATGGTCATGGACCGACGAGTTAAGTCCCTGCGAGCAATTCATTATATACAAAGGAAAAACATTCTATCCAAAAATGAGTAACTATTAGCAATAAACCATCAATGAAATAATAATAAAAAAATATATAAAAGCAGTGAGTACGTTATAAAAAACTCGAGTTACAAACCATAGATTTCAATCATACAAAGCATTAATTACATAATATTCAATAAAATTAACAATGACAAGGCTTACAATGTCCTCTCAAAACATGAGTATTATGGCACAGCAAAACACCGAGGTCGCAAGAAATCCCTCACTGGCCCGAGATGAACGACATATCTTTTCCCTTGCGACAAATGTCTACGAGTCAAATTGCAGCTGCAGTAGGGACAAGCACCAGTCGCTCATCAGTTTGGAGAAGCATACAATCAAATCATTTGGTTGTCCAAGAGAAGATGAAGGCGAAGCCACAGCTTAAACCACGGCTGAACTTGAAATACAGTTGGAATGGTGCAGAGAACGAATGCATTGGACATCACAATGGCAAAATGTTGTGTTTTTTGACGAGAAGAGGTTCTATTTAGACGGTCTGGACGGATATTTATACTCGTGGCATGACTTAACGGAAGGAAAAGCCAGAAAGATTCCGCCGTCAACAGGGCGATGAAACTTTTCATTGTGTGGGGTGCCATCGGTTATTGTGGGAAACCTGATCTTCTGATAATAGACGTAAAAATGAATGCAGTCAAGTACCAGGAAATGTTATTCGACCAATTAATCCTTTTCTGAAATCCTATGTAAATTCGAGATAGGCGATATATGTTTCATATTTCTATAACATGGCAGGTTGCGTATATTTTATGACTGGATTTATTCTATTAAAAAGCTTCTTTGCAGGATTAATCATTTGTTAGTCAAGTTATTTCACTTTTAGTTTTTGCCTTAATAAAGAATAGCCTCTATCCGAAACGTCAACTTTTATTGAGGGTCTTGCCACCCTGTGTTCACTTTTACGAGTAGTAAAAAATCGGAAATATAAAAATTTATTTTTTTTGTACGAAATTTAATCCGGAGATGGCAATTTCTTTATAATTTCATGTTTATATTCGATTTCATTGTACAACAATTAATTCAAGAATTTAGCAATCTCAAAATTCTCAACGATCATTTTATTGAATAATTAAATAAATCATTAAAGAATGACATAGCTAAATACCGAAAGGTCAAACTAGTCGCCGTCATATTTCAAACCTATTTACAGAATTGTTGAATCATTTTTGAAAACCTTAAAACATGTTCCACTGACTCCAGTTCGGACATCTTCGAACTTAATAACTACCTTTATATCCGTTCCTGACATTTCGTGTTACCTGTCGTTTGATATACAGGGTGAGTTTATTAAGTAGCCCAGTGAACAACGTGTAAAAATGAGCATGAAAAGAGATAACAATGATCAAAGATCAGTGCAAATAACCTAGAGTAGGTGCTGGAAGTGTCCTCCACTGACCTCGAGGCACGTGTGAAGGCGTGTCCAATCTTCCTGAAGGCAAGAGCAAGGGTTTCCGCTGGAATGGCCTGAATGGCTGCCTGGACGTTTTGTTGAAGTTCGGCAACCGTGCGCGGATTGTCCTGGTAGACAACCCTTTCAGTGCACCCCAGAGAAAGAAATCGCAGATCTATAGTCTGGCGATCGTGATGTTCAGGGTTGTTCTGTTCCTCGACTGATCACATGTTCGGGTGGGAACAGTTCCTGGATTACATGTAATTCTCGACTGATCACATGTTCGCGTGTGCAGAATGGGCTGTTGCACCATCTTGCTGAAAGTAAGCATTGGCACGCTCGTCATCAGTAAGTTGTGAGGCAAACACGTTGAAGATTTTGTGCACATAACGGTCACTATTCAGTTTCATTGAAGGACACAGGGATGATGCGGCAGGAGGAGACAACACACTACACTCCAATTTTTTGGTCATGTAGGTAAGTTGATAGATTCAAATGCTAAATGTCTTGGGGCCAAATCCTGCTCCTCTCCCAATTTCCGTTAGTTTAATTTTTTTAAACATGTTTTTGAACAAATTATATATGAAACTAATTTTAATTATTAAAAAAAACATTTTTATAATATTTGCGTATTACATTTCATTTGAGGACGGTAACAAATTATTTATTTTTAATAAGTTATTATTATTATTATTATTATTATTATTATTATTATTATACAGGTTGGATACAAAATTGAGCCTCCCCCCCCCTTTTATTTTCGTAAGCGAAGCAGATATGTCAATTTTGATGAATCCAATGAATAGGAAGCTGAGTAATCCATCCCGTGGTGCACTTTTCATCATCCCAAATATGCAAATTAGCACACATTCAAATCTTATCATATAAACCGTAATAGATACACGAAAAATTCCAATGGAAGACTTGTTCAGCATGGAATACCGAACAAAACAAAAAAAAAGTCCAATATCCGATGAACGGATCGCCAAAAATCACATGTTGAATTTATTACTTACCTCCCTAGGAACTTCACAAAGGCATTTGAATGTTCAACTTGCAAATCAAGAAATTACCAAAAATTACCATAATAACATTCACTTTCATGAGGAAAAGCAAATAAAAGCATGTGTCAGCATACACAAGACAAAACAATTCCAGGATGGCAAACTACACTGTTCCTGAAATTGTGATGGTTGGTGATCCGTTCATCGCATTTTTGGAATTTTTTTGTTCGGAATTCAATGCTGAACAAGTCTTCAATTGGAATTTTTCGTGTATCTCTTACGGTTTTTAAGATAGGATTTGAATGTGTCCTAATTTGCTTATTTGGGATGATGAAAAGTGCAACATGGGATAGGTAACCAACAACTTCTATTCATTGGATTCATCAAAATTGACATACCTGCTTCGGTTACGAAAATAACAGGAGGGGGCTCATCTTTGTGTCCACCCCGTATAATAATATAATAATAACTTAATAATTTGTTACTTTCTTACTTACTTTTCAAACCCGCTTTTCCGTTAGGGTCGCGGAGGCAGCAATCCTATGGAGGATCTCCAGCGATCGCGATCTTTCGCTATCAGGCCATGTCCTCCCTGGTAATACCCATGCGACTCGAACCCAGATTCTCCATGTAGTCTAGCCACCTGGTTCTAGGCCGACTCCTTGGTCTCTTACCCACCGGCTTGGAAAATAACAACTGCCTAGGAAGACCAGTTTGCGGCATCCGTTCTATGTGGCCATACCAGCGCAACTGAGATCTCTGAATGCGGAGAAGTAGCGGCTCAACACCTAAAGACTCCCTTATTGTGCTGCTGTGCACTCTATCTAGTAGGGTAACACCTGCCACACCTCTCAGAAATCTCATTTCGGCCGCTTGTACCCGCGATCGCATTCTTTCGGTCGTACCCAAGCCTCATGACCATAGGTGAGAATGGGGACAAAGATAGATTTGAAGACGGAGAGCTTGGCTTTGTTACCCAGCTCACGTTTCGTTACCACGGATCGCCACAGTTCACGTCTGACACAGCGTGTTGCACCGATCCGACCATCCAATTCGTTCTCCTGCCGTCCATCACTCGTGAACGCAATCCCGAGATACTTGAAGTTCTCCACCTGTCTCAATGAGGCTCCCCTAACATGGAGAGCGCATTGAGCAGGCTGTCTTGAAAGGACCAGAACCTCAGTTTTAGCCACATTAATCTTCATCCCAGCTTCTTCACATTTGGCTGTAAACCGGTCTAGTGCATGCTGAAGGTTCGTGCAAGAAGATCCAAGGAGGACAAGGTCGTCAGCAAAGAGCAACCTCTCCACCAGGCAGTCGCCCACACATACTCGCTCATCGCCTCGGCTGCCCCTGTCTATCCAGTCCATAAAGAGAATGAACAAGAGGGGCGACAGTATGCACCCTTGGCGGAGTCCAACACCCACGGTGAACGGTCTTGACTTAATGCTATTTATCCGGACACACATCTCAGAGCTTTCGTACAGAGACATGACAGCAACCAGTAATTGCCCATCCACTCCATACTCTTGCAACACTGGTCAGAGCTTCTCCCGAGGAACTCGGTCATATGCTTTTTCGAAGTCCACAAATCAAGCGTAGACCTCTTTTGCATATCCCAGGATTTCTCAAAGTTTTGCCTTAAACCAAAGATGTGATCCGGCGTGCTTCGGCCTGGTCAGAAACCACACTGCTCCGCCGACAGTTTGGAGTCCACTATTTCCCGACTTCTCATCTCCAGACACTTAGCGTACACTTTCCCAGGAATGCTGAGCAAAGAGATGCCTCGATAGTTGTTGCAATCTCTCTGATCTTCTTTTTTGAAGATAGGGATCACAATTCCGGTCTGCCATAGCTTAGGGGCCTGTCCAGATATCCAAGCAACCTGACACACTCGAGTCAGCCACAGGATACCATCCTGATTTAAGGCCTTTAACATCTCGGACCGGATTTCATCATCAGTCTTCGGGGACTTAATTGCCCATCTGACTTCTGCTTCAGTGATACTCCCGTGACTATTCTTCGCTCCAAGGTGCACCTCATGTGCCTCAGTTGTTGCTGTCACCGGATTAAGAAGAGATGCAAAGTATTCCTTCTACCTATGCAACACACTCCCCTCCGTTTTCAGAAGACTCCCATTTGAACTCTTAATAGTTTGTGATGATAGAGACTTAATTCCACGGAGGCGGCGCACGGTCTGCCAGAATACCTTGTTTGCCGAGCCATAGTCTGCCTCCAATATCTCCCCGAACTTCTCCCAGACCTTGGCTTTAGCTGTTGATACTGTCTTTGCTGCTGCTTTTCGCGCCTCAGTGTACCGCGCTCGACTCGAAGTTGACTTATTTTCAAGCCATAGCAAATAGGCTTCCTTCTTTGCCTTGACAGCTTCTTGGACATCACCGTTCCACCATGCAGTCCTTTTCTCACCGCCCTGCTCCACACTCAGACGCTTACGACCACAGCCCAGTGCAGCCGAAGTAAGCACAGCAGTTTTAAACAACTGCCACTCCTCTCCAACAGTACCATGATCACTGGGTAGTTCTTTGAAACTTGAAGATATGTTATCTGCAAAGGTCTTCCTCACTGCTCTATCTTACAATGTCTCCCATTTGATGCGCCAAGTTTGTCTGAACGTAGTATTTCGCATGGTTGGCATGGATTCAGAGAACCACAAAGTGCAGACAACAAGGTGGTGATCAGTTGATAGTTCTGCCCCTCTTCCCACACGAGTATCTAACACTGATCGGAATAAGTCGGCTGAAACGATTACAAAATCAATCAGTGACTTCTGGTCCATTGCATCCCTATACCAGGTATACTTATGGACATCCCTGTGCTGGAAGAAAGTGTTTGTGATGGGAAGTCCATTGTTGCAACAGAGATCCAACAAGCACCTCCCATTTGTATTTAAATCGGGATCATTATTCCTCCCAATCACGCCTTTCCACGTTTGGTCATCAGCCCCTACGTGTGCATTGAAGTCGCCCACCAGGATGACAGAATCTGCGCTCCCTCTCCTGCTAAGAGCAACATCAACTTCATCTAGAAAAAGTGGGTACTCTGTGACTGCATTTGTTACTTTCCTGGAATGAAATGTAATACGCATAAAATTATAAAAATATATTTTTAATAATTAAAAATAGTTTTCATATATAGTTCGTTCAAAAACATATTTAAAAAAAAATTAAATTAAATGAAAGTGGAAAAGGAGTGGATTTGAACCCAGGACCTTTAGCAATGGGATCTATCGACTTACCCACATGACAACGTCGGCAATGGGATTTATCGACTTACCCATATGACCACGTTGACTACTTGAATTTGTAAATATACATAAATAGCCTACATAACTAATTTTAAATGATTATATCTCGTAAACTAATGCCCGTTGGCATGAGTTACTATGCCATATAATAGTGGGAGGGGTGCGTAACAACATTTTTAAATTTCAGTTAAATCCAAACTTAAAAGACCCGGTCCTTCCCTTGTTAGCATTGAAAATTTCCAATTTACAGGTATGATTAGCACAGGTACTACTGAATCAAATTCCACCATCATCGAACTTACTAATTACTCTTATATATTCGTTCATGTTCCAAGATGTTTGATATATTATAAACCATATCTTGGCATTGAAAATTTCCAACGGTACCATAATTTATCATTAGTAGAGGTACTACTGAATGAAATTCGACCTTCTTCGAACTATATTTATCGATTGTCAAAAACTTACTTAGCTTTATATTCGCTCATAACACGTCGTTAATTTATTTGATGTATCACATACAACCCCTGGACAAAAATATGGAATAATCCGAGTAATGTTGAGAAATGGAAAAGTGTGCACGAATGTGTAAATCCACCCATTTGGGTGTATTTCGGTGAAAATCAGGAAAGTTTCGCAAAAAGTGTGTACGAAAGTGTAAATCCACCCATGTGGGTGCATTTCGGTGAAAATCATGAATGTTTCGGTGTTTACATATTTCACGATACTTTTAATCTGACACACATGGAATATTGGTATATAATTCGCATACAAAAAAGGAGACTCCTATATTATTAATTACCGAAAGATGCTTTATGCTACCAGTGTGGGGAAACGTGTCTGTCCGTCTGTCTCTCCTTCTGTCTGTAACTCAAAGACTGAAAGATTTTCAAAATCTGTTTTCGTCAGTCGAATATGGTTCATGGCACGAAATATATGGTTTCATTACAAATATCTGAATCGGTTCATTGGCACGTGCACAAATGATACCCCTATTATCCCGCCTAGCAATTTTCAATGGGAAGATATATTGAGTAATATATCAAACAAATTGTAATGACGAGATAGAAGCGGATATAAATTACTATTTTCGCCAATTAATAAATGTGGTTCCGGGAATGAACCATTTTGAAAATGGTTGAAATCGAAACAATGACAAATGCTCTAATAGTACCTCTATGACAACCTCAAAAATTTTCAATGCTAAAATATGGCATGTAATATATCAAATGTCTTGGAATGGTGTGTCATGAATGAATATAATGTAAAATTAATGATAGTCGAAATTGGTTTCAAGGAACCTGGTTTAGTGGAACCATTATGGTTCATTGGAACTTTCAATTCTAAAATATGGCATGTAATATATCAAACGTCTTGGAATGATGTGTCATGAATGAATATAACGTAAAATTAATGATAGTCGAAATTGGTTTCAAGGAACCTGGTTTAGTGAAACCATTATGGTTCATTCAACTTTCAATGCTAAAGACTGGACGATTAACCGGAAGACGGGGTGTAACGTGAAAATAAGCAGGAATTGATAAACTTGCGCAGTGGATTAAGTAAGGAACGTGACAGTGGACGGGTAAGAGTAACAAATAAAGTTTATTGAATAATATCGTAAATAATTGAATTAGACAAACTAAGATATGAGAAAATAAAACCTTAAGACTAAGCTTAAACTGGCTACACTCAAATTGGGTTAGCACAATTGTAGGATAACGTGGAATAAACAAACTCACGCATGGTACTTAAATAAACAACATTTCAACATTATGCGTAACTGGTTACACAAAAAAACTGTTCCATTACAAGAGCGCATACAATTACAATTCACAGTATGCAATCAAAACTTTTTATATATGTGAAATATGAACCACCTGACGTGTTCACGAAATATATCAATAAAGCTCATTATAATGAACTCTTACTCGCACAAATGCTACGAATAAAACAATTAATGTCTAAGACAGCAAATGCACTTCTCTAATGTACATAGGCTTAAATGTAACGAGATAACTCTTATCTAACTAAATATTCTCTCAATTAGGCAACAAAGAATTGTAGACAATAAATAATTAAATAATTGTGATAAATTAAGTTAGGGAATCAATCACGTCGGAAATCACAGAAACAGCATAACAGTAGTACTAGTTTCAAATCGTACAGTGAATACATTCAATGTGCAATAACTGAGTTCATTAATCGTAAATATATATAAAAGAGTCCAAAAACCTTGTCCAGTCCTTAATAAGTACACATAACAATGGTGAGCACAATGAGAGTAAATAAATTCAATGTAGTCTTTAATATTGTGCTAAGCGTAAATATAAAACTTTACATAAAGGGTTTTCCATGCTCCTTACACACTGAAATAAAATACAAATGAAACACTCGTCATGTTAACTCTTTTGCAATTATAATTAACACTGAATTCACTAATAAACACATATGGAAAATTACGACCAAGTGTGGGTCTTTGTAAAGGTTCGCTGAAATAAAACAAAACCCAGCTCTCGATGCAAATACGCAGTTAACCCCGCTGGCCAAACTGCTCTAATTGTGTTAGAGCGGAGCTCTCTTCTATACAAATCTCCGAAACATGCTTGGAGTAATTGGGCATTATTGCCTACGATAAAGATAGTACTCACAATATTTGACGTGGTCACCGATATTGTCGGTCCAAAGGTTTGGGGCGTCTCCCGGGCACACGAACTTGGCTCGCAGCTGGCGTCGTAACTTTCCCGCCGCTGTCTTAACGAAATCTCCGCCTTTGTAGCTTGCCGGCATGGCTCCTTCGTCGCCGTCCTCCCGGTCGCTAATACTGGTGGGCATTCCACGGATTTCTCGTGCTGAGTCCTGATGTCCGACTCACGATGGCATAAAGCTCTTTCGATGCTCTCTTGTCATAACCATGTTTCTGCTTCGACGAACGCTCCTTCTCCTCTAGCTCGACCGTTTGATTTTTTGAAATTCGCTCCTCTCTCTCGATCAGCTCTCCCATTGGTTGAGGCGTGTCGATGGTTTTGACGCAATGCCTGACGTTGCTCCTCCCTCTTCTTTGACCGATAGAAGAAGCGAGAGTGAAAGCTAACGCCAGTGTCATCGGAAATCGAGCTGGAATTTGATTTCCGTGACACGGTGTCTGAACGTTCGCGTTGTGGCCGCCCGCGAATGGTTGATGATCGAACAGAACTGAGACTGTCACGACTGGTAAAGGATAACAGAATGGCAACTGTGCATCAAATCACTGCTGACCTTAATCAGGGGACCTCCAAAACTGTCTCTGAATGCACTGTCCGCCGCGCACAGCATCGCATGGGATACGGAAGCCGAAGACCTGTCCGCACACCTTTGCTGTCTGCAGCCAACAAGCGGAAACGACTCCAATTTGCTCAGAAGCACAAGGACTGGACTATCGAGCAGTGGAAACAAATCATGTGATCTGACGAGTCACGATTCCAGTTACATCATGCAGACGGCCGCGTGAGAATCTGGCGGAAACAGCACTAAAGCATGGATCTCGCATTTATGAGTACAACCCTTTAGGCCGGTGCGGGCAGTGTTATAGTCTGGGGAATGTTTTCCTGGCATGCGTTGGGTCCGTTAATACGTGTTGAACAACGCCTGGATGGCATAGCATACCTCCCTATCGTCGCTGATCAAGTCCACCCTGTCATGTTGATGGGTACCCCAATGGAGATGGCGACTTCCAGCAAGACAATGCGCCATGCCACAGAGCTCGTATTGTGCAGGAATGGTTCCAGGAACAAGAGGGGGACTTTTTACTTCGGTGGCCCCCACAATCCCCAGATCTCACTCCAATTGAGAATTTGTGGGATGAAGTCGAACGAACCATCAGACGGCTGGATCCACTACCGTCCAATCTAGCACAACTAGACAGTGTTATCCATCAGGTATGGTGTCAGATTCCTCCCACCACCTTCCAACGTCTCGTGGAATCAATGCCACGAAGAATCACCGCAATATTAAAGGCAAAAGGTGGCCCAACGAGATACTGACAGGGTGGTCATAATATGCTCACTCAGTGTAGATAGATCCAAAATGTTTAATATTTGATCCTTCATGATATTGATTTGAAATTCAAATACTGAAATGGATGAAGCATAAGCTGTTAGAATATTCACATTCTCAAGATCAGTGACAATCTAAATATCATCCATATAGCGAGCCCAACATTTGAGATTTAATGCGAAAAGAGAACAATTATTTTCCTTTTCCAATCATCCAAAAAAATGTCTTCCAGAATGGGGATAAAGGGCTACCCATTGACAGGCCATTATATTGTTTATACTGTTTACCATTAAATATAGGCTGACTATTGTATCTGTACATAATTTGATGATGTTTAGTATATAGATAAATTTTTCAAATTCAGATTTTTTTCTGAGATGTTGCTTAATAATATCTAAAATAGATTGTATTGATATTTGATTATACATGTCTCTAATGTCAATAGAACAAATTTTACAATTTTGTTTAATTCTAATATTCATTAACATCCTTTTAATCTGAAAAGAGTTCTTGGTTGTTTATGGAAAACTTATTGGTGGCAGCCAGGCATCTCAAACTTGTGGAGATGACAAAAGTTATCCAGAAGCCCCAGGTAAGAATATTCCGGTTGACACACAAGTCAGTGACAAAAATTCCCAAATTTCTATAATTTAACGAATATTTCTCTACCTAGAAAATGGCTGAACATCCTTAAGTTTGCCATGGAAGATACTTTTAGTAATGTGAACAGAGTGAGGGTTATAGAAAATGCGTTGGAGCAGGTGAATATTCATCAACAAACATAAAATTTGTAAAGATTGTATTAGATTATTATTGGAAACTAAATCTAAATTTACAAATTATGTAACTCGAGAAGTAAAAGAAATGAAAGAGTTCTTGACAGAAAAAAATTTAATGGTCAGCGTTGCAGATAAAGGAAAACTAACAGTAATACAGGATAAAGCTATTTACATAAGAAAAACAGAAAATATATTAAAGAAAATAATCATATTTTTAAAGAGGAACAAATGGACAATTCGAAATATTTTCAAAACGTACAATTAAGTGGATTAATGAATTAAAAAAAATATGGTTTTATTGATATTATTGCCAAACAGTTAAAACCTAAAGTATCCAAACCAAATAAATTTTATACAATAATTAAAGTCCAATTATGTACGTCCAATTGCATGCACGTATTCAGCAGCTTCCTATAAATTAGCAAATTTTGTGTAATCTTTTCTTAAAAGTCAATTATGTTTTCCATATACAATCAAGAACTCTTTTCAGATTAAAAAGAGATTAATGAATATTAGAATTAAACAAAACTGTAAAATTTGTTCTATCAACATTAGCGACGTGTATAATCAAATATCAATACAATCTACTTTAGATATTATTAAGCAACACCTCAGAAAAAAATTTGAATTTGAAAAAGTTATCTGTATACTAAACATTATCAAATTATGTACAGGCAATAGTCAGTTTATATTTAATGGTAAACAGTATAAACAATATAATGGCCTGCCAATGGGTAGCCCTTTATCCCCCATTCTGGCAGACATTTTTTTGGATGATCGGTGACCACGTCAAATATTTTGAGTACTATCTTTATCGTAGGCAATAATGCCCAATTACTGCAAGCATGTTTCGCAGATTTGTATAGAAGAGAGCTGTGCTCTAACACAATAATTAGAGCAGTTTGGCCAGCGGGGTTAACTGCGTATTTGCAGCGAGAGCTGTTTTTTTTTTTTTTAATTCAGCGAACCTTTACAAAGACCCACACCTGGTCGTAATTTTTCATGTGTTTATAGTGAATTCAGTGTTAATTAAAATTGCAAAAGAGTTAATTTGACGAGTGTTTCATTTGCATTTTATTGCAGTGTGTAAGGAGCATGGAAAACCCTCTATGTAAAGTTTTATATTTATGCTTAGCACAATATTAAGGACTACATTGACTTTATTTACTCTAATTGTGCTCACCATTGTTATGTGTTACTTATTAATGACTAGACAAGGTTTTTGGACTCTTCTATATATATTTCGATTAATGATTTACAAACTCAGTTATTGCACATTGAATATATTCACTGTACATTTTGAAACTAGTACTACTGTTATGCTGTTTCTGTGATTTCCGACGTGATT